>APFE031478963.1:0-27441 GCA_000404065.3 Pinus taeda
CTAGTCTTTGGTAATCCAATAACAAAATCTAAGGAAATTTCCTCCCACTTCTATTTTAGTATATGAAAGTGGTTAATAATATTTTTGGGTGTCGATGCTCCACTTTTACTTGTTGACGTTCCTCGAATCTTTCTAGGTACTTGGCTACTTCCTTAAGCACATAAAGGCAACAAGTTCTTTTGTAAGTCCAAAGGCAAGCACTATAAATTTATAGTGTATGTATCAGGTATGAAATATGTTTTTGGAATGTCTTCTTCTTTGATCCTTAGCTAGTGATAACGAGATTTGAGACTCCAAAGTGATGGTTAAACCAACAACACATTTCAGTAGGATTCATACATACACATACAAAAAGAGTCTATACGCACATGTGTAATCAAATTGATACATATATCATTTAGCGTAAACAAGATAGCTGAAATACAATATGACATATGCATGAAACATGCTCGCTCTGATATATTAAGAAGTGAAAGTTCCAATCATACAGTACAATCATGATGGACCACTTGTTCGGACACTCAAACATTACAATCAATGTTGCATGCTCCTCCAAAGAGATGTACTAGCTCTACATTGTGGAGAAGCCAAGGCATGATAGGATACTCCCTAAGCTTTCTCTAAGAAACTCCTATCAGAAGCTTGGCTCACCAAAAGCTTCTAGAATGAATTATGAGGTACTATATATAGCAAAGGGTGGGGTGACGCTTGACATTCTCCTTTGTGACTATTCACCTACCCTCATGACTCTTCAACTACTCTATCCACTGTTACATTCAACTATCGACACTTGAACTTCCACTTGACAAGATGTTACATAGATTCTGCACATGTACCCATGTGAGAAAAAATGGCTTGAGCAAGACATGCAAGACACAACTAACAGTGAGACTGTTCTAGTAAGACCAACTCTTTGAGATCCTTGTGATGATCAACGATGGCGAAATGATGCCAAGCTTGGTCGTTTGTGATGGTGTCTTTGCCCTCAATGGTGACATCCTGCTCAAAGCGAAATCTTGCCTCCATTGCATCCGAGTACATTGATATGGCTCCTCTGTCCAACTCGTTTGATAATGTGCACATCATTGTCTTGAGTGCAGCTGGACCAACAACATAATTATGCATAGGGTTTGTGTTGCTCTCCAACTATTTGCTTGTGACCATGCGCATCGACTTGTTGGTATACATGTTTAGCTCCATTTGAAATTTCTTCTTGTCTTTGCGTCGATGAGTGTGCCCAATGGGTGGGATCACATGTGTGTTCACAATGAAATCCATGCTCCTTAATACCCTTGCATGTGATCGTTAGCACTTCTCACGCTATTTGCTCCATGCCAGCTACTCGGTGGATCCATAACCTATATGGGCACAGTTTAACAAGTCCGTGTATGTTGTGCCTCATACTGTGCTTGTTCCCACTACAACTCCTTCTGTTGTCTGTGTATCTCCTATTCTTGTTTGAGTTTCCGTTTCACTACCTACAACTCCTTCTCTATTTCTCTCCCTACCTTCGTGCAATCCTCTCATCGCATCGTCGCCTCATGGCCTAAATCTCCAAAGCTACTTTCATCATAGGTGGATCTCGTTGAGCTTGAAAATGTGTTTCACCTCTGCGATATCAACAACCTTCCTCTTGCATTTGTTGCATGCAGGTGTGCTACCTTATACTGTTGTTGATGGTGCTTCTCGCTGTGACATCGCTACCATTTGATCTTGATATCCTTGTCCATGAACAACTTGATGTTTTCATAGATAGGGAAGTTCATAGACACTTGATTGACTGCATCCAAAGTTGTGCTCTGAATGGTTTCTTTGACTTTTCTCTCCTAGAATCCATTATATCTATGCTGCTGAGAGAGAGATGAAAACCTGTGATACCTGGAGACATAGAAACACTCATGACAAGTAATCTACCAGTCAAAAACAAAAAAAAACTAAAGGACTGACACACAACATACTTGTGTGACTGTTTGTGAAGATTGCATAATTTTCACCAGGAGGTTAGGATACTGACTGCCAAAACTGTACAAGGCACAGTCCTAGATGTCGGGAGGCTAACTGACTATTGGAACTATGCAATGCATGCTTGAGGATTGAAACTATGCAATGCGCAATTTCAGTCAGTAGTGACATGCAAACTAGCAAACTACATTACGCAGTTTCTGGGGTCAGCAAGGCATTACCTCCCACAATTGCACAATTCAAGCTTGGAGGTGAGTGCTTGGCGAGACTTGCACAATTTCTAGAGGGAAGGTAGAGAATTCACTTCCAGAAATGCATAATGCTAGCTGAAAAATGCGACGGGTGACTGAAAACATGAGAAGTCTAAATTCATGGTGATATTGAGTGTAAACAAGAGTGAATGATCATGCATGCAAACAATAAGTGCATGATTCAGAAAATGGGGAAGCATGAATGTGTGTGAAGTGATTCGCCGCAACAACGAACGCTGGTGCAAAAACAGTGTCATGTATGCTACAACAGCGAGATGCATATGAAAATTGAAGCAATGCTTCTATAAGCTAACATACATTGAAATGACATCAAGAAATCATTAAAATCAAGCAGACAACACTCACACAAAGTGAAACACAAAAAACGATAGAAACGCAGCGCAAAACATGAAAGGTAGACTTATCCTGAAACAACTAATCTGAAAGTGTCAAAGACTCCTGGATGCAATATGGGATGTTAGAGATGCAATATCGATGTGAGGAATGAGATCTGCAGCTTTCGGTTGATGAGTTTTGATAAGATCGAGGTTATGATGCGCATGCCAAAAATCTAGGAAAAAGTGACAATCGGTAGGAGGTTTCTAAAATGATCTATGCATGTAACCTCTAGCTGCTAAAAATAGATCCCTAAATCTAGGGATGCCTTTTGCATGTTTCCTTTCACTATTTCAAGAAGAGAAACCCATGCATGCAAATTAATTTTTCTTGGTACCAAAGGAAATTGATCAACCTTAAGGCATATGTGACATCCTACTTGACTAAGGGAGGGATTTGTATAGTTTCTGAACTGAGTTGGGTTGGCTGTCCCAGAGGGATTGCACAATTTCTGGGAGGAGTAGGTGACTGCTACCCAAAATTGCGTAATTTCTAGGGGGGTTTGGGTTGGCTATCCTAGAGGGATTGCGCAATTTCTAGAAGGAGTAGTTGACTACTGCCCAGAATTGCATAATTCTTGGGCTGAGTTGCAGTGCTGACCAGATTGTGTAGTTTTTCAAAGGAAGCTTGTCTGACTGCTCTACGTAATTTTGGATCTCAATTTCTGGGCTGCGGTGTAGTGTTGGGCTAGATTGCATAGTTTTCCCAAGGAAGACTGTCTCACTGCATTGTGCAATTTCTAAGGCCAACATGCTACCCAACAATTTTGCACAATTTCTAGAGGGAAGGCTGGTTCCCTTCCAAAATTCTGCAATTTTCTAAGGGTGTTGCTGAGCCTGCAACTAGCCCAATTTCGGAGTGGCAGCCTGTGAGGGTAGTGAAGCAAACTAACATGCACAAGATGGAAAGCTACTGAAAAACCAATGAAGCCTATGTACTTGACAAAGCAAGACGTGCTGCTAAGATGGTTGGTAGGGAGGCTCCAAAATGAAGCTACGAGAAAATTTTGGAGGGTGGTTGTAGCTGCTACAACACTTGGTGACACACTGGTAGAACTCTAGCTCTCTGAATGGACCTTGTTCGTGAAAAGCAAGTCTAACACCTCTAGAAGTATTGTTAAGTTCTATATTCATCATGGTTTCCACACTTGCTTGATGTAAGATGTAGCAGCGGCCAAGCTCTTGGTCAGTTGGCACACATTCCAAGCCAAGTCAACATAGTTGTTTCGATTGGGGATGAGGGGTATATTGGTGCACAATTCATATGATCGTCAAAGTTTTAGTTTCATCTCTGGTGTTGCTCCGCTGCTAGCAGGCCTTTACAGTACCTCAACGAAGTCATGCAGGAACACAAGCATTGCTCCGCTACGAGTGAGCTTAGTCAGTACCGTGACGGAGTTATCTACATGACCTCTCTGTGTGGGAATCCTTTATCTTCTTTCGCCTTATTCATTTTTAATTTTTTTCTGAACTTTTTCACATTTTCATTTTTTCATTTTTCATTTTTGGTAACTCTGCATAACACTTATTCATTTCAGAGGCGAAAGAGGGATCTTGACTTATTGAGATCAAAAGAGGTTGTTCCTTTAGAGAAGTATCTTATATATACCTTTGAAGTGCTTGTTAAGGTTTCCCCCCTTACCTTACTCTACTTCACTGAGATGCCAAGGATTAACCCAAAAACAACTGAGTAGAGTAGGTGACACTAGTTAGCACGCAAGCGTTCTGTTTTCACCAAGGTTCTCTTCGAACAATACGTATTTTCCATTGAGGTATCATGGGTTGAAGACAACAAGTTCTTCATGTAGAGACAGGATGACAAATAACCAAGTATTGATAATTGCACAAGTCCTCTTGTACTTTACCCAGCTTGTTTCAAGAGTCACACATGGTTTCATGCGAAACTAACCTACAAACAGAAACAAACATACAAACAATAAAACAAAACCAAAGTAGGAGTAAATGCATAAGAAATCCGAATAAGAAAACAATCATGCAAGAAAACAAAAATGCAAGGTAAGAAGAAAACATACATGAAAGAAAAAAAACCAAAAGCAACCACTACTACTACTAAGCTAACGGTGCATGGGTCTACTTATGTGAAGTAATATTTCCAATGCAGTGACCGGGGCATTGGTCAACCCCTATTAGTGAAGGCATGGTTTGTGAACAACGCAATTACACAAACCAGCAAGCATGAAAGATATAACGATGAAGACAAGCACACCCTGGATTTAAGTGTGTCCACAAAAGGAATGAGTGAAAGCGTATGACTTGCACTCTGTGGACTTGCTATGGTGTTATGCTACACTGCGTGCAGATGTTAAGCATACACATTCTCTTAATTGTGACATGCAAGCAAACATGAGAAAGGTAGACCACTTACATTGCACAAGTGTGCTTTCTCTGTATGATTCATCCAATGCAAGAGCGATGGGTCGTCTAGTTCGAGTGGAGAAAGAAAATTCTTTGTGTTTGGTTGATCTTCAATGCAGAGTAGAGAGTGATGAGGAGCCTTGCATGTTTCAAAAATTTCCCGATCAGAAGTGAAACCAACCTCAAGACAACAGGGACCTGACATAACCATTAGCTCAGGCTAAAGTGCCATGACAGTCTACGAGGTTTTGACTTCGTTGACAGATAGATCATCATAGACCAATGTCTTAGATAGATTAACAACGATTGAATTAACATCATGATCGAATGAAGAGGTAGAGAGATCACGACAACCAAGATCAGAAAATTTAGGATGTTGGTCGGCATCTTCATGATTTGATGAATCATGTAGAGGGGTAGATGAGAAGAAAGGATGTTCACCCTATTTGTTTTCATAAATTACAGATGACAGATTGGATGGATTTTCAGAGGAAGATGTGTCCTCTCTGCAATGTAATGACAGATTGACATCTGACATGTCTTGTGAACGATTAGAAGTAGAAACCTCTAGAAATGAGATTCCACAGGGGAAATCAATAGTGGCAGAATCAGAAGGGATGTTAGGATAGAGAAGGTGAGGTGTGGATCGAAGGGAGTCATCCTTAACTGTGAATTCTTCTTTAGATTCCCACACACACTCATCATGAATGATGGTGGAGATTGGCTGCATAACACCAACTTTTTCGACAACTTGATCCTCATTCACAACAGGTGAGGAGTCCAGAATGGAAGAACATGAGATAGTACAATTCGGAGGATCATCAGAACACGGGGACGAAGGTTGAGGGAATGAATTCACGTGACAATAAATAGGATTTCAAGCCAAATCTGTGCAAATATCAAGCCCAGGTGGGGTGGGAGTGTATGACAATTCAATAGATGTGTGTGCATGATCTCACACATCACTCTACAATGGTGGAGCTATTTGATGAGGTGAAGGTGGAAAATCACTTGTGACAACAACTGTGCCTGCTTTTGATTGTGTAACTCCATCACTGAAATGTCCTGAGTGGGGTTCAGATGATTTCAAGGATTGTGGATTTTTCGGATATGTGAAGAAGATACTCAAGTATTCCATTGAGAAATTCCCAAACAATTTCATCGTTGGGAGATCGGTATGCAAGATTAAAAAAGCGTGCATGAAACTGTTCAACGGATCCATTGGGTACCTTCTATAATTTCAGAATTTCTTTATTGAGTGCTTTATAGTAAAAATGATTGAAAGCATGGTCTATATCTATGACCAGATGAGAAAGAGAATGAATAGATTTTCCAGGGAGTGTGGCAAACCAGTGCATTGTGTGCCCTCGAAGCACGTAGACAAACAACACCCAGGTCATGTATTCTTCAAAGATTCCATGTCTTTTGCATGAGCCTACAACGCTGACCACATGCCTAACCAAGGCTACATAGCCTCCACCATTGTATATTTTATGTGACAAGTTATCTGAGAGCTCTTCCGTGATTTCGAAGTTGTTTCCATAAGACATACACTCTGGAGGAGAAAATTTTTAGTTAGTCATGATAGATATGCAGAGATTCAAAACAAATTATGAGGACTCGGCTTGTCATTTGGCCCTCCTTCTAGTGCCAAAATGCTGACGGTGCTGGACCCGCCAACATGTCAAGGGATCTCATTGGTAAAAAGTCCCAACTAGACCTTAGACCATTTGGTGTAGCAATCCCAACAGTGGGTCGTACAATATCACCTTGACCGTGGTTGCATACAAAGGCAAGTAAGATGTCCCTGTTGGTAACAAGGGTGTGACATGCACAACAAGCCAAGGAAGGTGTATGAATGATTCTATCACACGGAGAGTGAGGTGAGTGCACCCCTTCGAAACCTGTGAAAGCACATGGTTAAGAACGGAACACATGAGTAAGGATGCATCACAAACTGGAAGGGATGTAAGCTGATAATCCAAAGTGATGGTTAAACCAACAACACATTTCAGTAAGATTCATACATACACATACAAAAATACGCTATACACACAAGAATAAGAAAATAGATACATATGTCATTTAGAGTCAATAGGATAGCTGAAATACAATATGACATATGCATAAAACATTTTGGCTATGTTATATTTAGAAGTGAAAGTTCCAATCATATAGTACAACCATGACCAACCACTAGTCCCAACAACAGAATGTTGCAACCACTGCTGCTTGCTCCTGAAAAGAGATGTACTAGCTCTACACTGTGGATAAACCAAGGCTCATTACAATACTCTCTAAGCTTTCTCTAAGATACTCCTATCGAAAGCTTGGCTAACCAAAAGCCTCTATAATGAGTTATGAGGTACTATATATAACAAAGGGTGGGGTGACCCTTGACATTCTCCTTTGTGATTGTTCAGCTACCCTCATGACTCTTCAACTACTCTATGGCTATTACATTCAACTATCGACACTTGAACTACTTAATAAGATGTTACATACAATCTGCACATGTACCCATGTGAGACAAAATGGCTTGAGCAAGCCATGCTAGACATCACTAACACTTGGACTGTTGTGGTAAGACCAACTCTTTGACATCCTTGCGATGATCGACGGTGGTGAACTGATGCCAAGCTTGGTTGTCTGTGATGGTGTCTTTGCACTCAATGGTAACATCCTACTGAAAGCGAACTCTTGCTTCAGTTGCATCTAGGTACACTCATATGGCTCCTTTGTCCAACTCATTTGATAACGTGCACATCATTGTCTTGAGTGCAACTGGACCAGCAACATACTCATGCATAATGTTTGTGCTGATATCTAAGTGTGTGCTGGTGACCATGTGCATCAACTTGTTAGAATACATGTTCAGCTCCAGTGAGACTTGCTTCTTGTCTTTGCCTCGGGGAGTGTGCCCGATGGGTGGGATCGCATGCATGTGCACAATGACATCCATGCTCTTGAATGCCCTTGGATGTGATCATCAACACTTCTCACCCCCAGCTGCTGGGTGGATCCATAACATGTATGGGCACTGTTTAATCAATCTGTGTATGTTGCGCCTCCTCTTGTGCCTGTTCTTGCTGCAACTCCTTCTCTTTTTCTCTCTCTACCTTCACATGATTCTCTCATCATGCCATTGCCCCATGGCCTCAATCTCCAAAGCTGCTTTCATCACAAATGGATCTGATGGAGCTTGCAACTTGCATTTGTCGCATGTAGGTGTGTTACCTTCTACTGCTACTAATGGTGCTACTTGCTATGACATCGCTGCCATTTGATATTGAAATCCTTGTCCATGAAAAACTTGATATTTTCATAGATAGTCAAGTTCATAGACACTTGATCAACTACATCCCCATTTGTGCTCTGAACGATGTCTTCGATTCTGCTCTCCTAGAAGCCATTGTACCTATGTTTTTGAGAGGCAAACGAACACCTATGATACCTAAAGACATAGCAACACTCATGACAAGAAATCTGTCAGTCGAAAACCAAAACAAGTTGAAGGATTGACACACAACATACCTGTGTGATTGTCTGTGAAGATTGCACAATTTTCATTGGGAGGCTGGGAGAATGACTGCCAAAAATATGCAAGGCATAGTGCGGGTTGTTGGGAGGATAACTAACTACTGTAACTGCGCAATTTACAATCCAACTTTTCCTGTTGAGGACTGAAACTAGACAATGTGTAATTTATGTCAGTAGTGACATGCAAACCAACAAACTACATTGTGCAGTTTCTAGGGCCAACAAGGCACTGCCTCCCAAAATTTTGCAATGCAAGCGTGGAGTTCAATGCTTGGATAGACTTGCACAATTTTTGGAGGGAAGTTATTGCCTTCACTTATAGAAATGTACAATGCTAATTAGGCAAGGCAAGGTCCACGCTAACGCAGCCCAGACCCACCGACAGGCAATTGAAAACATGAGAAGTCTGAATGCATGGTGATACTAAGTGTAAAAAAGAGTGAATGGTCATGCACATAAAGTGTAAGTGAAGGATTCTAAAAACGGGAAAGAATGCATGTGTGTGAAGCGAGTTGCCGCAACGAAGACCATTGGTGCAAAAACAATGTCATGCATGCGACAACATTGAGATGTGAACGAAAACTAAATTGATGTTTCTATAAGATAACATACATTGAAATGACAAAAATCACTCATTGAAATCAAGCAGACAACACTCACACAAAGTGAAACTCAAAAAGTGACAGAAACACAATGCGAGACATGAAAAGCAAACTTACCCTGAAACAACCAAGCTAAAATTGTTGAAGACTTCTGGAAGTAATATGGGATGTCAGAGATACAAGATCGATGTGAGGGATGAGCTTTGGAGTGCCCGGTTTACGAGTTTTCACAAGATTGAGGTTATGACGCGCACCCCATAAATCTAGGAAAAAGCAACACTTAGCGGGAGGTTTCTAAAATGATCTATGCATGTAACCTCTAGCTACTAAAAATAGATCCCTAAATCTAAGGATGCCTTTTTCATGTTTCCTTTCACTATTTTGGGAAGAACATCCCATGCATGAAAATTATTTTTTCTCAGTATCAGAGGGAACTGGTCGACCTAAAGGCACATGCGAAACCAGCTTGACTGAGAGAGCGATTTGCATAGTTCTTGAGCTAAGCTGGGTTGGCTATGCCATAGGGATTGCACAATTACTAGGAGGAGGAGGTGACTACTACCCAAAATTGCAAAATTTTTGGGAGGAGATAGGCTAGATGTCCCAGAGGGATTGCACAATTTTTGGGAGGAGAAGGTGACTGTTGCCTAGAATTGTGCAGTTTCTAGGTTGAGCTACAGTGTTGGCTAGATTGTGCATTTTTTCTAAGGAAGCATGTATGACTGCTTTATGTAATTTTGGAGCTCAAGAGTCTGCCCAACTGATTTTTGCAATTTCTCGGTTGAGCTGTAGTGCTGGGCCAGATTGCGTAGCTTTCCCAAGGAATATTGTCTGACTGCATTTTGCAATTTCTGAGCCGAGTAGGCTTCCTAGAAGATTTTCACAATATTTGGAGGGAAGGCTAGTTCCCCTCTAGAAGTGCGCAATTTTATGAGGGAGTTTCTCAGCCAACAACTAGCTGAAGTCTGGAGTGGCAGCCTGTGAGGGGAGTGAAGAAAACTAACATGCACAGGATGGCAAGCTACTGAAAGACCAATGAAGCCTATGTACATGATAGTGCAAGATGTGCTACTAGGATGGTTGGTATGGAGGCTCCAAAATGAAGCTACGAAAATATTTTCGAGGGTGGTTGTAGCTACTACAACACTACCACCCTCAGCCTCTCCACCACAATTGTGCCATTTGCATTTGAATGGGTTGAGAGTTGAGCTATGCAGCTTCGAGGTTAATTTGGTAAAAGGAAAAGGGTTTTTACCCTGTACTTAAAGGCTTTGCCACTTTATTCTAATTTTCTTAGCATTCTGACAAGAACAAAAGTGGTTTGACGATCAAGATAAGGTTTGCACACTAGGACTTAAACTCAACCTTCACATTTTGTTTTCTTGGTTCTTCCTTGATATAATCTATGTGCATATTTGGAAATGGTTTAAGTGGATTATAATCACTAATATGCTTGTCCTAGTGGTGTATTTATAGGTCAACCCTTAACTTCTTCTGAAGATTATGCCATGGAACCTACATTTTTTTAAGGAATTTTGGTGTTGCCACTCGTAAAATTTTCATAACTCAATCCTAATTAAAAACCCTAACTCGATTCCTTTGTAGGATGTATTTTCTTCTATTTGTATACAGTACTAAAGCATTTTTCCTTTATGATAGGGAAATGGAATGGAGACTTTGCCTATGCTCCTACAAGATGAGATTAAATACTTAGACAATATATTATTTCCGCTCCAACCACTAGAGGTCCTCATCTACTGTTACCCTCTACAAGTTTTCGATGGCATTATTAAGCTCCAGCTTGTCCATTAGCTACAAAATTTTTCTTTGTAGTTATGGTAAATATAGAAAGGGCCAAAATTGGCCAAGATTACCAATTTTTGTTATATAATTGTATGGAGGTTTTTGTTAAAATGTTTTCAAAAAATCCTAGTCACTCAAGATAGCACCCTGTTCCCTTTTTTAACTTAAATTTTCATACTCTTTGATTTGAGTTATGGCCGAAGCTTCTTTATTTCAAGAAGAAAAACTATGAATTTATTCTTCTTATGGGCTATTGCAAGCAAAATCAAATCTCAGTCATGGTTCTTTTTTTACTACCTTAATACTTTTGTTTCCCACCTATAATCCATGCATGCACACTAGAGTATTATTGTAATTTAAAATATGCACTTTAGCTTATGTGTTGTTATAAACGCATGATTCTATGCACAATAAGATTATTTTTTTCTTTATGAGGTTTAGAAAATACAAGGTAGGCGAGAGGCCTCATGGGCTCTTGCGGAGTCCAACTAAGGTTTTTCTTTAAGGCCCTATTAACAACTTTCCAAGGACTGGATGATTTATGGCTAGTCGACAAGGTATTCCCTTCCTCATATTTGGCCAATAAAAAGCTAACCTAGAAACAAATTATACTTATTTTTAGCAAGATTATTTATTTTCATACATATAAAACTCTTTCTCTATAGTTTACCAATGAATACAGTCTTAATACAAGTGAAATGTTATTATGTAAGACACAAGGTTTGTATATTTCTATTCTCCTTACTACGTGGGTAATTCTTCTACTTTAGTTAATTCTCTCTAGTTTTCTTTTCATATCCACATGTACAGTGGATAACAAGGTTGGTAATTAGGTAGGGTGTCTTTTGTTATTCTCCAAAGTAGAGGAGTACCCAATATTACCTATAGAAACCCTTAAGTTAAATCCTTAGTCCTTTAACCCATAAATTTCTTGCAATAGAACAACCTAGATACACATATATACATATAAATTTTATTCACAATAATATTGTTAGGGTTCATTCATTCACTTCCTCGAACACACCTAAGAAACAAAATAATCATATTGAAGTCCAACTTATTTCATTCATAGCTCTCAACTACAAAAGAAATATATTCAACATACATATATTTGTATAGTTATCTAAATATTCCTAAAAATATATTAAAGGATGCCATGTTCCTCGCAACTGTGAATTATGTTTGTCAATAGTTCCCCTTGAGCTACAACTCCTCCCTGCCAAGAAAACAACTCAATGGTTCTTTCTTAGTTCACACCTCCTTAACCCCTAGTTGTGTCCTACTAATTTTTGGGTTTAGGTGGAGTCTTTCTCTCCCACTAGCCCTTTCTTTTACTCTAACTACCTTTATAGCCTACAATCCTCTTTAAACAACTTCCATCCATGAAAGTTATCTCTAATCATGTATTATTTTTTAGTGGCTAGTTTTAGCAACCAATTCAAATGTATGGCAAAAACAATGTTGATGCCTAATCCAAAAGGATTGGGATTATTTTAAATATTATAAATAGTTCAATTATGAATTGGAGAAAACTGAGAGGAATTGTAATTGGAATCCCAACAATATCTCCACTCATAGATAAAATTCAATAGAAAATTCACATTCTAGAGTTACTCACCTGGTTTGACATGGTATTATAACCAACGCCTCATTTTTTGGCTTCCTCTTTTGTCCTTGTAACTCCTATTTTCTCTGCCATATTTTCTACAAAATTCAGTGTGCTTAGTCCATTAAAAAAACATGAAACTATATATTGTGCATTTGAATCCCTTGGATCTGCATTGAACATCCTTTGTGAGCACTGTTTCATTGGTTTTTATGAGCATCAAAGGAGTATGGTGTATTACTTATATGTACAAGGCGTATGGTGAGACCAGATTGTAAAATGAAGTGTTGAAATTTCATGGAATGATGCATTGAAATGGCTATGAGTTGGCTATTTCTTTAAGACTATGTTTACAAACCATAGGTGCTACTACATATATATAATGATTGTGAAATTGTGTGCTTAGAGCTCTATGTTAATGATATGTTGCATGCATCCTTGAAATTTGTTATGGTAGGTTGCACAAATCCTATGTTAATGGTATGCTAAAGGATGGTAAATGTATGTGGAAGGCTGTGTAATTTAGTATGTATATTTTGGCTCATATATATGCTCCTTGGTTGGTATATGGTGTGTTGAGTGTTTTTTTCTATGAAGGCCGTGAGTGATATGTCATAATATATGTGATGTGCATGGTTCTTTGGTGTTTAAAAGTGGGCCCATATTGAATGTTAGTATGAGCTATGTGTGTTGGTCTGCAATGGTATATAGTTTGTTAAGTAATTTTGAATGTTGTGACAATTGTTTCTTTCTAAATGTGTGTTGTTATATATTGGATGGTTTTATTCTACGAGTTGATATATAATATGTAATCGTGTTTTGTTCTTTCGAACATTGTGAGTTCTTGAAGATCATGTGCTCCTTTATGCGTTGAATTTTTAAAAGGGTCATATTCTATATGGATAATATATCTTGGAAGATATATATATTATGAATATTGAAAGCTTGCATATTTCAGGTGATGAATTTGAGACATGTCCAATAAGTTTTGTTACAAATAAATATCAGTTTCTTTTTTGCAAGTATTGTAATTATTTTGAGGCTAGTTCAAATTTTATTATGCATTCACTCATCTCCATAGTTGGAGTTTTCTCTCTCAAAAGGAGAACTACCATGAGTGGTGAAGATAAAGAATACCTTAATTTTTAACGAGTTGTGGAAAGGAGTTTGTGAAGGAGAGGGAGGCAATCCTCCCCAAAGGCCTACTTCTGATAAGGAGCTTGCCATATGGGAGAAAAAGAACAGCAAGGCCTATACCTTGATTGTAGCATCATTCAATGAAGAGGTGATTCATTATATTATTCCATTAAAAAATTCGTTTCAAGCCTTAAAATAATTAAAGGATTAAAATAATTGAAGGATTAAAATGAATCACACTCTCAGCTTGAGGTTGTTCAATTGATGATCAAGTTGTTTAATTTAGAATTGAAAGATGATGATTCCCTTACCCTAAAATCTGAGATAAGAGCCATTATGCATGAAATTAAAGCCATCAATTTTGAAATGGATGTTCCTCTCACTAATTTTTCCAAGGAATTATATCCCACTTATTTCCATATATCTTGAGTCATTACAAGCTAGTGGCAAAGTTAACGAGATTTACTTTGACTCTCTTGTGGAGAAGTTTGTTGAAAGAGAGAAGGATTTTGGGAAGATGAAGAAAGATGCTCAACCTCCAGAAGAAGTTGTATGCCTTGCACAAAAAAGGGAGAATCACTCACAAGATTCTCTTAGAGGAAGAGGTGATCGAAGAGGACAAGGAAGAAAGAATAATATAGGCATCCCAAATAACTGATTACCCAGTTGTGGGTTACAGGCATCCTCGGAAAAGATTCAAAAATACAAGACCCCATAAGAAAACAAATTAATAGGATAAAAAAAATCCCTTGCAAAAAAAAAGGAATCGAAGAACATAATTGGTTGACCACCCATGAGAAGGATTGAGGGCCAACTTGATAACTAGATACAGAGCACTAAGACTGTTGAAAAAAGCTGAAAACCACACAAAATAAAGGAAACTTATTGATTCTATGACCCAAAGGCTCAGGATGAGGCGCCGACTATGAAAACACCACCGTTCCTAGACAAGGAATCAGCTAGAGAGACCAATAACACCACCATAACTCATCCTACTAAAAATAGACCACCAAAATATCGTAGCATCATACCAAGCCTAGAGATCAACAAAATCCATATAACAATGACCCTCACCTGCTCCTAATCCCAACGTAAATTATGGAAATTTCACATGCGGTATCTTAACTCGCCTCGTACTGCTAAAGCGGTGAGAGGATGAGGTGACCAACCTCCACACCAAATTCCATGTGTTTGTAATCATAAACCAAACGTTTATATTTCCTTAATGCTTGTCATCCCTGTCAAAAATTAACTAAGAGCCATCATGCTAGTCGTCCTGCTTGGCGGATGCCGATCTAATCGGGGAAGGATCTTTCGCGCTGGAGCCTGGCAGTTCAATCTACGAGAACAGCCATAGGAAATGTTTCTGAATACAACCTAGGCAACTATCCTATTTCTACAATTGGAATTGCAACTTCTGAAAATATTGTTTGTAATTTGGAAAATGCAGGAGAGTTGTTGTCCAAATTTGTTCCATGGCCTTGCCTAGGAGGCATTTCATAAGCCAATACAGATAAAGGGTATGCAAGTATTACATCTCTCGTCCTCTGGTGTGTCTCGAATCTGGAACTAGGAGTTTCCAATCCTCCATAGAAGTTGCCTCCATGCTTTCTTGGTGATTTATATCCTCCTCCGATTCTACAATGAGAAGTTTGATTTCCCCCTTGGTACCATCCACATAAGCAATTGCTACTTCCTGTACCATGTTGGACATGAGTTTTCTTCCTCATTGTTTACCCACAGTGCTCGCCTTAGCCTCGACCTCGATCCCTCACGATCTCTTTCCTTATCCCTTGCCCTTCACTGCTCAACCCATTGCCTCTTTGTCCCTGTACCTCCCAGCCAAATTCTATCATTGGCTAGGAACTAGCCTTTGTGATCTTCTCATCCAAGGGTGGTTACCTTTCGACAGCCTTGTTACGGGAGCAAGAAACCATAATTTCCATTTTTTTTTGTATTTCTACCTCCCAAAGGTACTACCAATGCATCAAATCTTCCACCCATGATTCATTTGCATAACCCTTGAGCATAAGGAGCACCCACCCATGACTCCCAGGACACCCGTCCATGACCCTTGCCTTACAAATGCTTTGACCATGATATTGGAAGTGAGGTGCATAGCCACCTACAGAGCCTGTAGGTCAGAAGCCAAGCCAATAGGAACCATGCTCCTCATCTCCTTTTCCCCCCACTGAATGACCTTATCCCCATTCCCCCTGACTTAGGTTCATCTTGACTTTACTTTGGTCATCCTGGAAACCCGACATATGAACCCCAACCTCCACGAGGTATCTAGCCCATACATTGCTAGCCACCCCCATTCCCTTTAGTCAACCGAGGTTTCCCTGACCGTCGTTCCATTCTTTCCAATTCCCCAATTTTAGAAGCCCTTGTCCCCTAACAACCTCCCCCCTACTAACTCCCCTCAAGGACTTAGCGCTTGCCCTTGGGGCCCAGGTCTTCCAATTTTCCCCAACATTCTTAGAGAATTTCGAGAACCAGAATTACATTAACACATAAACACTTACAACTTCCCAACCCACGACCCCTGGGTTTGCCAAGAAAACAAGAAACTAAAGTTTTATCGGGTAGACTCCCTCGTGAACTAACCCAATAATCCCCATGCGAGAGAGTAGAATGCAAAAACAGAGTGACACCCATGCAGAACCCATGGAACTTGGATTATTCTCGTAGACTTCTGCCACCAAGCTAATAAACCCACCCAAATTTCTCTCACCCAAAAACTTTGTGCCCCCATTAAATCCCCAATTAACAGACCAAACATAGGGAAGCATAATGGAGTATAGGAAAAACTAGTTAACATACCCGGTAACTAGAAGTTGGAGTTGTTGGATCACCCTACCTTCCCAAAGCCTCTGCTCCACTTTCATCATCGCCACCTATTCTCTTACAACATTTGAGCCATTATCCTTCTCCATGGTTTGTAAATTTGGTTGCATGCAATTTCCACCTTCCCTTATCCCTCTTGTCTTAAACATGTTGACGACCACCCTGCCTTGCAGTTCAAGCGTGTGGGAGGCGGTGGCACCATTCCTTGGTGTCCTTTTCATGATGACAGCCTTAATGGCTCTATCTGCCAGCTCACACCCTGATTGGGGGAATTATTTGAGTGTGTAACATATAACTTTTTCATATTTCTATTCTCCTTACTACTTGGGTAATTATTCTACTTTATTAATTCTCTCTAGTTTTCTTTTCATATCCATCTATATAGATGATACCAACATTTCTTCCTAGTTAGGGTGTCTTTCCATATTATCCAGAGTAGAGGAATACTTCATATTACCTATAAAAACCCTTAAATTAAATCCTCATTCATTTAACCCACACATGAACATTCAATCACACATGAACACAAAAGAATACTCTGGGGAAAGCCTCAGCTAAAAAGCCCGATCTTTGTATTATTATACAAGTGGAAATATGTCTGCATTACACAAAGCCTTAGCTAAAAACCTATCGAGCTCTCAGTACAATTCCTCTACTGATAATAAACAGTCAAAGGCTTCTCACAAACCTTCTCCTTTGCCCTCCAAGCCTCCTATTTCCTTGAGCAGTTTTTCCTGGGGTCCAGTGATTCCACTTGTGTGAATTCCCACCTCACACTGCTCACTTGGCTCATAAATAACTACAAAAACCTGAAGATAATTCCTTCTGCATGGATGAGTTTCCTATAGGAAAAATCCTCCAAATGATAGTACACTATCCCTTCCTCTGATCTCAACTGGGTCTCTATCTGAACTGACATGCATGAGTTATTTATGAGAGAATATTCAATTATCTGAAGTGCAGCAGTTACATGTATGCAAGAATTAACTAACTGAACTCACAATTAATTCCAAAAACTGTTGGAACTAATCTAACTCAAATTAACTTAGTTAACTGAGCTAACTGATTACAACACAAATTACAACTCATCCTTATCTCTTTAACTAAGGGATAAATTCCACAATTAATGGGATAATTGTTGCATTTCCTCACATAGACTTCATGTTTGATTTCCTACAACTAATTAACTCAAGATGAATTATTTAATTATTAATCAAATAGTTTCTAAGATCAAATTCGATTTTTACTTCTCTATTTTAGTTCAGGGACTAACTAAAATAGGAATCCATCCCGAAATGTTATTTATAGAAATGCTATTTTTAACACTTCCATTTTTCATTCCTTATTTCTATGTCCAACACTCGTACCTGAACTGCTATTTATAGCATTGCTATTTTTATCATTTCTATTTTTACCATTTCTTGTTGCCATTTTCAACACTCCCTCTCAAAAATAAAGGCATTCAACTCGAACCCGATCCTAAACCTTTGGAATGTTCTTCATGCAACACTTCTCCCAAGTGTTATTGCTCTAACAACTCTAGAAACAAAAAAAGCTCCTAACTGACCTCTCTGCTGGGCTAGAAACATCCTCTGATGCTGAAGCTTCCTTTGTTACTGATAAATGCTCCCTCTATGACCTATGAGCTACTGCAACACTCCATGCATCTCGCACAGTTGCACACCTCTTTGTGCCATCCTACACAAGTGCAACACCCCTGTGCCTCTCGCATTGTTGCAGCCTGCTAGCTTTGCACTGCCTTGGGATTCCTCCAGTGTAGCTCTCTCTACAGATCCATCCGCATCTGTCTCTACCCACTCAGCTAGTCCTGCTACTCCTCATTGGGGCTCCTGAAGTAAGGTCTAATCATAGAGGTTGGGTACCTCAATGATCCTACCCTATTCCAACCTTCATGGGACTATCACTCCACATCGCCCCACCTCCGACCTAGAGGTATGGATGCATGTGATCCCTCAGACCACTTGGTTCGAAATTTCACCCTACTAGAGGTTTTTGCATGAGTAAATGCCTCCACTGGATCTCCTCTCGGCTTCTCTAGTTGTGGTTGCTCCACAACCTCCTGAAGCTGCTTCACCAATTGTGGCTCCACCACAATTTTCTGAGACTTCTTTTGGCGTTGCATGTTGAGAGGTAATGTACTCTCCCTCTCAACCACCAAGTCTCCATCAGTTTCCTTGCTCCTCAAGCCTTTGCATGCATCTTGAACCTCAAGAGCATACAGGTTCTTGAGTCGTGAACCGATCTGCTTCACCTGTCTCGTGGTGATGCGTCTAAGGAAAACCTTTCCCTTATTGAAGACTACATCATAGATATTGTCTTCCAACATTCCAATCAATACCAAGTTTCTCCTCAGTCCTAGTACATACTTTACATCGGTCAAGGTAATGTGAAATCCATGCTCCCTCTAAAAACAACCATTTGTACACGTGAGACACTATACTTTTTATCATTACCCATCGCTATGAGTATTTGGAGATCTTTCTCCTCCAAGGTACTGAACAAAATCTTGTTTCCGGTCATGTGGAAAGAAGCTCCACTATCAAGAAACCAACCAAATCCCACCATGGATGAAACCATGCATGCGAAGAGTGTGAAATCCAACTCGAACTGTGAGGCCAGTGCCTCACCTTCTGATCCTTCCAAGGATCCCTTCTTGGATTTCATCTGTGGACAATTTGTAGCAAAATGGCCCACCTCATGACAATGAAAGCATCACACTTTCAATTTGTCAAACTTCTTCCCACCATGGGAAGAACTCGATTTGGGATGAGAATCCTTCTCCTTCCCTTTCTTCACATTACTTGCTAAGGCGTAATTTTCTTCATCCTCCTTGGATGAAGAAGATCCATCTCTGGTGCTTCTCCGTATCTCCTCCTGCATTAGATCCAACTAAAGTCATTCCCAATCTAGCAGTTTCTCTCTTCCATTTACCAAGTCTTGGTAGCTATGCCAACTCTTAGGAAGACTGAGGAGATCTAGACTCACCAAGTTGTCATTGACTCTCATGATCCCTACACTTCCAAGCTCATCCTTGTAGGTGGTGAGCTTGTTCAGATATGTAGATATTATGTCACCCTTTTCACACTTGATTTTCCAAAGCTTGTCTTTTAGTGCCAACTTCCTCTCATCCCTGCTGTAATTATATAGATCTTTCAATGTTTTCCACATCGAAAACAGTGTCTCCTTCCCATGGATGCTCAAGACAATGTGGTCTTGAACTCCCTCTAGGAGGATCCTCCTTACTCTAGCCACACATTTCTTCCATTTCACTAATTATGTAGCATTAGCCACTACCGGCTTGGGGAAATGAGTGGATAAAACTTAAAACAAAAATTAAAATGACCACAACCAAGGAAGTGACAAGAGAAGAGCCCATATTGAACCCAATCAAGAATTGGGAACAACTCAACACCCACACTGTCACTTGAAATAAACCTTAAACTACCAGACTCAAAAGCCTCGTGTGCATGCTCTCCAAGACTAGAACAATTCCTTGAGAGACCAATAGATTCAAAGGATAAAAATTGGATGGTAAAAGTAAATTAGACTACCCAAAAGTAAATTAGCTATCTTAATTATTTTTTATTTAATTTAACTTAAAATTTAGATAATTATGAAATGAGAAAGCATAATACTTCCCTAAAATAAGGTACAATGTTATGATTTATAAATAACTAATACATATTATGTTTAAATTATTCTAGTTTTTTTCATTTAATTACACTTTAAGGCATTCCCTCTGAGAAAATCTCCCCTCAGTTTCCACTTTGTACTACTTTGCACCATTTGATCAATTGTTAGATTATTGAAAAGTTTTCAATTGTTTGATCCCACCATTTGAATTGTCAACCGACTTCCTTAATTTATCCTCAACTGAATTCCTTGTTTTATGTTGCTTGAAATGTCAACCGAATTCCTTGATTTACTTCGACCATTGGATTCATCTAGGCATCTCACTCCACTCTGCTCGATTGAATCTTGTGTTAGGCCATTAAATGAGAAATAATACGTGGACACGGGTGAGAATGAGCATCAACTTTCATCTAGATGTCGACAAAAGTGTGAGAGCAAACAACAACAGTAGACCATGTAGGTTTTAACCCCATATAGAAATTACTTGCATACGATTTCTAAAATACAAAAAGTAAACAATGTGAGAGCATAACACACAAAACACATATACACAAATATTTTCCCTTGGATCCCAAAACAGGGGCTACCAGCTTGATTTTTCATTATTTTCCTTTCGATGTTACAATACATATTTATACATGCCAAAGCATCCAATACCATGGACCGAAAGCCATCGCGTCCAAAACATGGACCAAAAACCATCGCGTCCAAAACCATGTGCGAAAATCATGCACAAAACCATAGGTGGGTCTGCCCAACCTAACATAGGGTCCAAAACCAAAATTTCCCGGGGTGAGTGGGGTTACCTACACCCCTCAAACACCCTGTGACCCCCCGCCCCCCGCTATGCAATTGGTGCAACGAAGGGGGGGCTCCGCCCCCTCTAACCCCCCATTTAACTACGTGGGCTAGTCGTGGAAAGAATATAACACAACCCAACATTCTCCCACTTGTTGTTTTCTTTCCACAAGGGGCCACAAGAGAGCTTAGTCATTTATCCAGCCCTGCAAGCCCATTGTTTCTCTACATGAAGAGAACTTTTCAGATCTCATATATTTTGTCAATGCATCTGCAGTATTCTTCAAAGTGTCCACCTTTACTAGCAACATATTTTTGTCTTCTATCATATCCCTCACAAAGTGATATTGAACATCAATGTGCTTTGTCTTTGAATGATATGCAGGGTTCTTTGGTAAGAAAATTTCACTTTGGCTATCACAGTCTATCCTTATAGCTCCCTATAGTAACCCCATACTTGAACACAATCTCTACAACCAAACTGCTTCCTTGCTTGCATGAGTGGCTGCCATGTATTCTGCCTCACCCAAAAACTTTGTGCCCCCATGAAATCCCCAATTAACAGATCAAACATAGGGAAGCATAATGGAGTATAGGCAAAACTAGTTAACATACCCGGTAACTAGAAGTTGGAGTTGTTGGATCACCCTACCTTCCCAAAGCCTCTACTCCACTTTCATCATCGTCACCTATTCTCTTACAACATTTGAGCCATTATCCTTCTCCATGGTTTGTAAATTTGGTTGCATGCAATTTCCACCTTCCCTTATCCCTCTTGCCTTAAACATGTTGACGACCACCCTGCCTTGCAGTTCAAGCGTGTGGGAGGCGGTGGCACCATTCCTTGGTGTCCTTTTCATGATGACAACCTTAATGGCTCTATCTGCCAGCTCACACCCTGATTGGGGGAATTATTTGAGTGTGTAACATATAACTTTTTCATATTTCTATTCTCCTTACTACTTGGGTAGTTATTCTACTTTATTAATTCTCTCTAGTTTTCTTTTCATATCCATCTATATAGATGATACCAACATTCCTTCCTAGTTAGGGTGTCTTTCCATATTATCCATAGTAGAGGAATAATTCATATTACCTATAAAAACCCTTAAATTAAATCCTCATTCATTTAACCCACACGTGAACATTCAATCACACATGAACACAAAAGAATACTCTGGGGAAAGCCTCAGCTAAAAAGCTCGATCTTTGTATTATCATACAAGTGGAAATATGTCCGCATTACACAAAGCCTTAGCTCAAAAGCTATCCAGCTCTCAGTACAATTCCTCTACTGATAATAAACAGTCAAAGGCTTCTCACAAACCTTCTCCTTTGCCCTCCAAGCCTCCTATTTCCTTGAGCAGTTTTTCCTGGGGTCCAGTGATTCCACTTGTGTGAATTCCCACCTCACACTGCTCACTTGGCTCATAAATAACTACAAAAACCTGAAGATAATTCCTTCTGCATGGATGAGTTTCCTATAGGAAAAATCCTCCAAATGATAGTACACTATCCCTTCCTCTGATCTCAACTGGGTCTCTATCTGAACTGACATGCATGAGTTATTTATGAGAGAATATTCAATTATCTGAAGTGCAGCAGTTACATGTATGCAAGAATTAACTAACTGAACTCACAATTAATTCCACAAACTGTTTAAACTAATCTAACTCAAATTAACTTAGTTAACTGAGCTAACTGATTACAACGCAAATTACAACTCATCCTTATCTATTTAACTAAGGGATAAATTCCACAATTAATGGGATAATTGTTGCATTTCCTCACATAGACTTCATGTTTGATTTCCTACAACTAATTAACTCAAGATGAATTATTTAATTATTAATCAAATAGTTACTAAGATCAAATTTGATTTTTACTTCTCTATTTTAGTTCAGGGACTAACTAAAATAGGAATCCATCCCGAAATGTTATTTATAGAAATGTTATTTTTAACACTTCCATTTTTCATTCCTTATTTCTATGTCCAACACTCGTACATGAACTGCTATTTATAGCATTGCTATTTTTATCATTTCTATTTTTACCATTTCTTGTTGCCATTTTCAACACTCCCTCTCAACAATAAAGGCATTCAACTCGAACCCGATCCTAAACCTTTGGAATGTTCTGCATGCAACACTTCTCCCAAGTGTTATTTCTCTAGCAACTCTAGAAACAAAAAAAGCTCCTAACTGACCTCTCTGCTGGGCTAGAAACGTCCTCTGATGCTGAAGCTTCCTTTGTTACTGATAAGTGCTCCCTCTATGACCTCTGAGCTACTGCAACACTCCATGCATCTCGCACAGTTGCACACCTCTTTGTGCCATCCTACACAAGTGCAACACCCCTGTGCCTCTCGCATTGTTGCAGCCTGCTAGCTTTGCACTGCCTTGGGATTCCTGCAGTGTAGCTCTCTCTACAGATCCATCCGCATCTGTCTCTACCCACTCAGCTAGTCCTGCTACTCCTCATTGGGGCTCCTGTAGTAAGGTCTAATCAAATAGGTTGGGTACCTCAATGATCCTACCCTATTCCAACCTTCATGGGACTATCACTCCACATCGCCCCACCTCCGACCTAGAGGTATGGATGCATGTGATCCCTCAGACCACTTGGTTCGAAATTTCACCCTACTAGAGGTTTTTGCATGAGTAAATGCCTCCACTGGATCTCCTCTCGGCTTCTCTAGTTGTGGTTGCTCCACAACCTCCTGAAGCTGCTTCACCAATTGTGGCTCCACCACAATTGTCTGAGACTTCTTTTGGCATTGCATGTTGAGAGGTAATGTACTCTCCCTCTCAACCACCAAGTCTCCATCAGTTTCCTTGCTCCTCAAGCCTTTTCATGCATCTTGAACCTCAAGAGCATACATGTTCTTGACTCGTGAGCCGATCTGCTTCACCTGTCTCGTGGTGATGCATCTAAGGAAAACCTTTCCCTTATTGAAGACTACATCATAGATATTGTCTTCCAACATTCCAATCAATACCAAGTTTTTCCTCAGTCCTAGTACATACTTTACATCGGTCAAGGTAATGTGAGCTCCATGCTCCCTCTAAAAACAACCATTTGTACACGTGAGACACTATACTTTTTATCATTACCCATTGCTATGAGTATTTGGAGATCTTTCTCCTCCAAGGTACTGAACAAAATCTTGTTTCCGGTCATGTGGAAAGAAGCTCCACTATCAAGAAACCAACCACATCCCACCATGGATGAAACCATGCATGCGAAGAGTGTGAAATCCAACTCGAACTGTGAGGCCAGTGCCTCACCTTCTGATCCTTCCAAGGATCCCTTCTTGGATTTCATCTGTGGACAATTTGTAGAAAAATGGCCCACCTCATGACAATGAAAGCATCACACTTTCAATTTATCAAACTTCTTCCCACCATGGGAAGAACTCGATTTGCAATGAGAATCCTTCTCCTTCCCTTTCTTCACATTACTTGCTAAGGCGTAATTTTCTTCATCCTCCTTGGATGAAGAAGATCCATCTCTGGTGCTTCTCCGTATCTCCTCGTGCATTAGATCCAACTAAAGTCATTCCCAATCTGGCAGTTTCTCTCTTCCATTTACCAAGTCTTGGTAGCTATGCCAGCTTTTAGGAAGACTGAGGAGATCTAGACTCACCAAGTTGTCATTGACTCTCATGATCCCTACACCTCCAAGCTCATCCTTGTAGGTGGTGAGCTTGTTCAGATATGTAGAGATTATGTCACCCTTTTCACACTTGATTTTCCAAAGCTTGTCTTTTAGCGCCAACTTCCTCTCATCCCTGCTGTAATTATATAGATCTCTCAATGTTTTCCACATCGAAAACAGTGTCTCCTTCCCAGGGATGCTCAAGACAATGTGGTCTTGAACTCCCTCTAGGAGGATCCTCCTTTCTCTAGCCACACATTTCTTCCATTTCGCTAATTATGTAGCATTAGCCACTACCGGCTTGGGGAAATGAGTGGATAAAACTTAAAACAAAAATTAAAATGACCACAACCAAGGAAGTGACAAGAGAAGAGCCCATATTGAACCCAATGAAGAATTGGGAACAACTCAACACCCACACTGTCACTTGAAATAAACCTTAAACTACCAGACTCAAAAGCCTCGTGTGCATGCTCTCCAAGACTAGAACAATTCCTTGAGAGACCAATAGATTCAAAGGATAAAAATTGGATGGTAAAAGTAAATTAGACTACCCAAAAGTAAATTAGCTATCTTAATTATTTTTTATTTAATTTAACTTAAAATTTAGATAATTATGAAATGAGAAAGCATAATACTTCGCTAAAATAAGGTACAATGTTATGATTTATAAATAACTAATAAATATTATGTTTAAATTATTCTATTTTTTTTCATTTAATTACACTTTAAGGCATTCCCTCTGAGAAAATCTCCCCTCAGTTTCCACTTTGTACTACTTTGCACCATTTGATCAATTGTTAGATGATTGAAAAGTTTTCAATTGTTTGATCCCACCATTTGAATTGTCAACCGACTTCCTTAATTTATCCTCAACTGAATTCCTTGATTTATGTTGCTTGAACTGTTAACCGAATTCCTTGATTTACTTCGACCATTGGATTCATCTAGGCATCTCACTCCACTCTGCTCGATGGAATCTTGTGTTAGGCCATTAAATGAGAAATAATACGTGGACACAGGTGAGAATGAGCATCAACTTTCATCTAGATGTCGACAAAAGTGTGAGAGCAAGCAACAACAGTAGACCATGTAGGTTTTAACCCCATACAGAAATTACTTGCATACGATTTCTAAAATACAAAAAGTAAACAATGTGAGAGCATAACACACAAAACACATATACACAAATATTTTCCCTTGGATCCCAAAACAGGGGCTACCAGCTTGATTTTTCATTATTTTCCTTTCGATGTTACAATACATATTTATACATGCCGAAGCATCCAATACCATGGACCGAAAGCCATCGCGTCCAAAACATGGACCGAAAACCATCGTGTCCAAAACCATGTGTGAAAATCATGCACAAAACCATAGGTGGGTCTGCCCAACCTAACATAGGGTCCAAAACCAAAATTTCTCGGGGTGAGTGGGGTTACCTACACCCCTCAAACACCCTGTGACCCCCCCCCCCTGCTATGCAATTGGTGCAACGAAGGGGGGGCTCCGCCCCCTCTAACCCCCCATTTAACTACGTGGGCTAGTCGTGGAAAGAATATAACACAACCAAACATTCTCCCACTTGTTGTTTTCTTTCCACAAGGGGCCACAAGAGAGCTTAGTCATTTATCCAGCCGTGCAAGCCCATTGTTTCTCTACATGAAGAGAACTTCTGAGAGCTCATATATTTTGTCAATGCATCTGCAGTATTCTTCAAAGTGTCCACCTTTACTAGCAACATGTTTTTGTCTTCTATCATATCCCTCACAAAGTGATACTGAACATCAATGTGCTTTGTCTTTGAATGATATGCAGGGTTCTTTGGTAAGAAAATTTCACTTTGGCTATCAGAGTCTATCCTTATAGCTCCCTGTAGTAACCCCATACTTGAACACAATCTCTACAACCAAACTGCTTCCTTGCTTGCATGAGTGGCTGCCATGTATTCTGCCTCTGTAGTTGATAGTGCCACTACAGACTTTTTTTTACTCATCCAACTGATTGCACCTCCAAATAGGTTAAACACATACCCAATTGTAGATCTTCTTTGATGCAAATCTCTAACCCAGTCTGCATCAACAAAGCCACGAATATCCAACACTTTGTCCAATCCTAGTCTTCCTTGGTAGCACAAACCATAATCACTAGTGCCATGCAAATACCTGAAAACCCGCTTCACTATTGTCCAATGCTCCTTTCCTAGTTTTGACATAAACCTGCTCAATACTCCCACTACTTGTGCAATATCTGGTCTAGTACAAACCATTGCATACATCAGGCTACCGACTGCACTTTCATATGCAACACGGGACATGTCCTCTTCCTCTTCTTGTGTCTTGGGACACTATTCAATAGATAACTTTACACCTATAAGAATAGGAACCTTCATCGGTTTACTATCCTGCATATTAAACCTTTGCAATATTGTATCAACATACTTCCTCTCGTTTAACTAGAGCTTCCTCTTTTCCCGATCTCTTTTAATTTCCATGCCCAAAATATAGTTTGCAACACTAAGATCTTTCATGTCGAATTTGGAGAACAATTGGGTCTTCAAATCCTGGATAATTTCTTTGTCATTTCCAACCAGCAACATATCATCAACATGCACTACTAGATAAATAACATGGTCACCAATTAATTTAAAATACATACAGTGATCTACTTTGCTTTTGGTGAAGCCAAGTCCCCGTATAAATGTATCAAATTTCTGATACCACATCCTTGGTGACTGTTTTAACCCATACAGAGACTTCTTTAACTTGCATACTAGTTCTTTCTTACCTTCACCGCAAAGCCTTCAGGTT
>APFE031478969.1:0-21195 GCA_000404065.3 Pinus taeda
TCCCATGTGCGTGCACTTTTCTCTGCATGAAAGTGCGTGAACGTTTCTCTGCATGAAAGTGCGTGAACTTTTCTCTGCATGAAAGGAACTTTTCTTTGCATGAAAGTGAGTGAACTTTTCTCTGCATGAAAGTGCGTGAACTTTTCTCTGCATGAAAGTGCGTGAACTTTTCTCTGCATGAAAGGAACTTTTCTCTTCATGAAAGTGCGTGAACTTTTCTCTGCATGAAAGGAACTTTTATCTACATGAAAGTGCGTGAACTTTTCTCTATATGAAAGGAACTTTCTCTGCACGAAAGTGCGTGAACTTTTCTCTGCATGAAAGGAACTTTTCTCTTCATGAAAGTGCATGAACTTTTCTCTGCACTACAATTTATCATCTAAGATGATTTGCCATCAAGAACAACACTTTTCTCATAATGCCAACAATCTCCCCCTTTGGACTTGATGGCAAAGCTAACTTGTCATACTGAGAACTGTCATCTGATTCCTTTGAGTTGTTCGGCATCCCATGCATTCAGTCACATCTGATATCTCTTTTGTAGATTCATCTAGCTATAAATAAGTGAGATGTTCTTCTACCGGTGGGTTTCCATCAAGTACAATACATGCATCATAATGCCAACAATCTCCCCCTTTGGACTTGATGGCAACAATACCAAATCACTCTCCCCCTTTGACATCAAGGGCAAAGGGCAGACCAAGATATTCTTTTCCTTTGATAAACATTCTGCTGTCCATACTCCCCCTGAGTGCCTGCTAAAATTTCTGAATGAGCTTCCCCTTTGTATATGCCAAGGTGTACCAATCTATCCATGCTCCCCTTGAGTACATGCTGAGTCTCTGCACTGCTGAAGTGTGTTGTTCATGCTCCCCCTAACTGTAGGCAAGATATGTAAAAAGATGTTTTACAAGAAGAACATGACTCTATCATAAATGACCTTCCTATCACCAAAGACTCATACATACATTCATCTCTCAACCAAGTGAGGATATACAAATATTGACTCATCCAACCAACCAAGTGGGCTTACACCAGAATTTTACTCATGATAAACAAGTACATTACATCATTCATCCCAGGCATAGTGGGGAAACCAAAATAGGCCGTTACATGACCTTGATAACAAAAAACATATATGACATAGAGACGAAATATCTAGAGCAAGACTATGAAATTTATCAATAACTAATATCAGCAGCATCTGTCAATCACTATTCAGATCAGTAACCATGCTCTCCTTCTGTTCTCCCTCTGCATTTGTTCCACTTCAAATCAACAACAGTTGAGTACTTGAACCAAAAGCTTCTAAGATAACGCCAACAATGCATTATCAGAAGTTTATTTGCTCCCCCTGAACCTGTTTTAGATGGTCTCTATCAGACCCATATCAAACTTCCTTCAACCAGAGTCTGTCCCCACTGATTTCCTTCAAAAACACCATATACGCGACTACATCCACATAAACCTGTGTATATACGCGAATGTTCTTCATAAAACTCACGTACAACCATTTCCAGATCAGCAGCCTGTAAATCTCCTATAACCAGGCATGATATCAACTCATCCTTTTGAACATAATTCTACATATGACATACAAAATCATTCACATTATATCATATGTGAAAAACATCATAGCCATTTCATCAACATCAAGATCTACATGATACAAATATCATCACATGGGAACATCTG
Organism: Pinus taeda; assembly: GCA_000404065.3. Classification (NCBI taxonomy): domain Eukaryota; kingdom Viridiplantae; phylum Streptophyta; class Pinopsida; order Pinales; family Pinaceae; genus Pinus; species Pinus taeda. Next base: position 1,696 of record APFE031478969.1, read on the forward strand.
CATCAATCAACATATGTAAGTATCAACCTATCATCATATGGGTAAGAACTCATCATCATCATATCTCCAAGAACGCAGCTCCATGTATCCAGCACTATGTATCTAGAGCTGAAGATAAGACTTCTTGATATCCTTAATAGCAACAATCCTCATCCATATGAGTGCCAAGAAATTATAGGAATCATGCATCATAATTATATTTTATGCATATGACAACAGCATCATATGAGTGACTCATCATCAAGCTTTTTACTTCTCCTTATCCATATGAAGATCACCATGTAAGAACCATACATGCATCATCAAAGAATCAACCACAAATCTGATCAACTATGTATTATTGACAAGTCATACCCATAGAAAGATGTATCATTAAGCCATATAAGCATCATCACCAAGGGCTACTAACCATAATGCCAACAATGCAGCATATGCTCCCCCTGAACCTGTGCCATCTTGTTTACTATCAGATCTGATCATGCATATATCAGCATGAAGTATCAAGGCATTATCATCATCAAGTTAGGAAAAAATACTTCTAAACATCATACAAGTATCAAGAAATTTCCTCACATCATTAGCAGATTATGACCATTATCAAACAGAACAAATAATGGACTGAATCATATCAGACCCTTTTTCTGAGCCTGTCCCTACTTCTTTTCCTCAGACTGACATATACGCGACTGTGCAGTGTGAAACTCATGTATATACGTGACTTCCTTTTATGCAACTTGCATATGAGATTTAGGACACTGAAGTTTTACACTTTCAACTTCCCCTGTGTCTGTTATGTCTGTATACGGCGCTGTGCCATATCTTCCTGACTGGACTTCATTCTTCTTCCATATCTTTAAGTGTGATGGTGTTTTCTCCTTTTGGTGTGGTGCATGTACTTTGTTCCTGCATTCCTTTGCTATATGTCCAAGCTTGTTACATGCATAACATCTTACATGTTTCATATTCCTTCTGTAGAAATCAACAGCTTTGTGACCAAACATATTGCAAGAAAAACAATATCCCTGAAAGTACCTGGAATGTGATGATCTTGAACCATTCTTCTTCTACATCTGGCTGCAACATGTCCAAGATTATGACATACATAACATTCAACATTATTCATCAGAGGAGTAAAAGATTTTCTTTGAAGAATTTCTTTCCTTGGCTGTTGATGGGGTTGACCTCTCATTTCCTTGTTGAGCATTTCAGATTTTGCTTTGGAGTCCCTTGTCTTACTTTGTGAACTAGATTCTCCTTCAACAAATCCATGAAAACCAAGACCAGTTTTGATAGCAGGAGACCTTTGACTACTAAGAATATCATCCAAGATCTTAGTACTATCTTGAAATCGTAAGAGCTTATCCTTTTCTTCTAATTTATCATTTAGAATATTTACCTCAACCTGAAGTTTCTCTTCCCTTTCACGATGCTGCTTCTTCATGTTTTCTTCAACTTCTCTTTCTTCTTCCAACTGATGTCTTAGCTCAAGAACTTCGTTTTCTTGTTTTTCAAGAGCTTGGAGTAGTTCTTTATTCTGCTTCTTTGATTCTTCAAGATCTTCCTTTAGCAAGAGGATCGTAGCTTCAAGCCTTTCATAGTAATTGGATCTATCTCTGAGTTTCTTTATTGTTGTGCTTCTTTCATTTACTTCATTTCTTAATGATGTCACTTCATCATGCAACTTTTGACATTTTTCCTTGAATAGCTTCCTTACCTTGTTTCCTTCCTCTAGTTGAGCTTTTAGTTTGGTAGATTCTTCTTCGAACGCAAATTCCTTCTTGTTCAATAGATCTTGTTGATCTCTAATTTTGTCTGTAAGCCTTTTAAATTCTGCCTCTATTTGATATCTTTCTTGTTCACCCATAAGCGCAAATTCAGTTGTTTCGCTATCACTTTCATCATCTTTCAGAGGATAAATAGATGTATCACCAGAGGATAACAAATTCATACCTGATAGATCTTGTTCATATTCATTCTAAAGTGATTTTGAACGTGATGTGCTTCCTCCACGTATTCCCCAATCTATACACCCATTGTCATAGTTCTTCTGAGATGTCTTCTTCTTCTTAGTGCTTTCTTCTTAAGCTTCTTTCCCATAGTTCCACGGATCTCCTTTAAGCGATCAAGCTTCTACCGAAGGACCTACTCCGATACCAATTGTTGGAAATAATACTGAGAGGGGGGGGGGGTGAATCAGTATTATCAAATCAATAAAAAAATTTCATTTCCAAACTTAGATACATATACGCTACTTCAATTAAGGGAACCCACGTGTATACGCAACTATGTCTAATGAAACTAGCATATATCCAGAATACCTATGATTCAGTTAATCCATTAAATGTTGATCTTTAGTTAATGGATCAAAACTTCTTTAACCATATGTATAGTAAGCAGGTATAGTAAAATAGAACATATCATCACACACAATAAGCACACATGAACACCATGATCTAAGGTGGAAACCCAATGTGGGTGAAAACCACTTGCTGCAAGTCGTCTCTATCTTCTTTTAATAAGAAACTTCTTTTACAATAGTTTTGTATTGGTGCAGTCTTATACCAGTACGCAGGCTTCTACCTGCAGAAGGCTACAACCTTCTCTCGTTCTCTTGACTCTCCTGGAAGGGAGCTACAACCCCCTTAGCTCTTGTACTAGCCAATCCACTTACTAGTACGTAGGTGCTGACCTACAGAAGGCAACAACCTTCTCTTTCTTCCTTCAAGTACCACGTTTCATATATTTTCATACAGGATACTCCTGAAGCACAATACTATAATCTTAAGGTCACATTTCATCCAATTTTCATACTAGACCCATCAATATCATTGAAGCACACAATCAATCAACACTAGCATTATCAATCTCTAAATCACCCAATACTGAATCACTGAAACCCTGTCAACAAAAAGCAGTCACCAGAACATAGAGCAGAACCCTAAACTCTGCAACACTATTTAGAACCAATTGTATCATCAAAAATCATAGCTTAAATGGTATACACTACTTGGATGAACCAACCCTGCATACATACGCGCTTTCGCCAAAGCCAACCCGCGTACAAATCTATAAATATTTAATCATGACTTGCAGCGATTTCAGACTTAAGTTATACCCAGTCCATTACATACGTCCATATACAGATCTATAATAAACATAATCAACCATAGAGAGATAGTTCATTTCAAACCATCTGATCCCAATTTATCCTTAGATCTTGTTCTCCATCAACTGGTGAGATCCCTCCTTAGCTTAGATCAAGCAATGCATCATAAACCCATAACCTGCATACTGGATCTCATCCTTCATCAAATATTCAATATTTTTTCCAATTTTCTTGCCTAATGATCTTCTTTTCCATTTATAGACTTAGGCCTTGCTCAATACCATGGTCCAAAACCATAACAAACCAATACCATGGACCCAATACTTTGGATCAACACATCTGACAAGATACTATGGTCCAAAATCATAGGTTCAAATACCAAGGACTAACTACCATTGACCAAAAGTAAGTTCTCCAACATATACGTGCTTTTCCTTGCATGAAAGTGTGTGTATACGCATACGCGCCTTTGTAACGTCTAACCCACGTGTATACGCGGCTCGGTCACGATGAACCTACGTATATATATTTTTCTTCATTCTTATATATTGATCATCAATTCCTTGCTGCTGACCTCCTGCACTATGATTTGTCATCTGTGTGATTTTCCATCAAGGACAACACTTGTCTCATAATGCCAACAATCTCCCCCTTTGGACTTGATCGTAAAGCTAACTTGTCACATTTAGAACTAACATCTGATTCCTTTGAGCTATCCTGCATCCCATGCATTTAGTCACCTCTGATATCTCTTCTGAAGATTCATCTAGTTATAACTAAGTGAGATGTTCTTCTATGAGTGGGTTGCCATAAAGTACAACACATGCATCATAATGCCAACAATCTCCCCCTTTGGACTTGATGGAAACAACACCAAATCACTCTCCCCCTTTGACATCAAGGGCAAAGGGCGGACCAAGATATTCACTTTCTTTGATAAACATCCTGCTGACCATACTCCCCCTGAGTACCTACTGAAATCTCTGAATGAGCTCCCCCTTTGTATATGCCAAAGTGTATCAATCTAACCATGCTCCCTCTGAGTGCATGCTGAAGTCTCTGCTTTGCTGAAATGAGTTGTTCATGCTCCCCCTGACTGTAAGGAAGGTCTGCAAAAAGGTGTTCTATAAGAAGAACATGACTCTATCATAAATGACCTTCCTATTACCAAAGACTCATACATACATCCATCTCCCATCCAAGTGGGACTTGGCTCATCTACCCAACCAAGTGGGGATACATCAAAATTTTACACATGATAAAATAAGAACATTACATCATCCATCCCAGGCATAGTGGGGAAACCAACATAGGTCGTTACATGACCTTGATAATAAAAGAAATACAAGACATAGAGACCAATTATCAAGAGAAAGACTTATGAAAGTCACCAATGACTAATATTAGTAGCATCTGTCAAACACGTTTCAGCTCAGTAACCATGATATTTTATTCTCCTTCTGCCTCTGTTCCACCTGAAACCAACAATCGCTATGAAATAGAACCAAAAGATTCTAAGATAATGCCAACAATGCATCATCAGAAGTTTATCTGCTCCCCTTGAACCAGTGCCAGATGGTCTCTTTCAGACCCATATCAGACTATCTTCAACCAAAGCCTATCCCTTCTGATATCCATTAAGCCTCTGTATACACGACTGTATCTGCACAAACTGGGGTATATACGCGGATACTCCTCAGGCAACACGCGTACACCCATTTCCAGATCAGCAACCTGCAAATGTCCTGTACCAAGGTATGTCTGCATATAGAAATCAATTCATCCTTTTGAACATCATCATAAATCATTCACATTATATCATATGTGAAAAACACCATAGTCATCATCATCAAGATCTGCATGACCATCCATGTAACATTACACGGGAATATCCCTCATCTGATAATCATCAATCAACATATGTGAGAATCCAACCTATCATCATATAGGTAAGAATTCATCAGCATATCTCCAATAATGCAACTCCAAGTATCCATTACTATGAATCTAGAGCTCAAGATCTTTTGTCAAGGCTTCTTTATATCATCAACATCAACAATCCTCATCCACATGAGCACCAACAAATATAGGAATCCTTCATCATAACTGTATTATATGATCTTCATGCATACGACGATAGCAGAATAAGAGAGACTCATAATCAAGTAATGACATTGTGTATTCAAGATTTGTACTTCTCCTTATCCTTATGAAGATCACCATGTAAGCATCATATATGCACCATCAATCCACAAATATGATCTGAACATCAACTATGTAACCCCAAGAATCATATGAGATTTTATCATGGATAACTCATAACCACATCATAGCAAGATATATTATTTAGCCATATAAGCATCATCACCAAGGACTATTAACCATAATGCCAACAATGCATTGTTAAAAGCATATGCTCCCCTCAACCTGTGCCATCTATTTGCATATATCAGCCATAAGCATCAAGACATCATCATCATCAAGTTAGGATCAAAACACTCCTAAACATCTTATAAGTATCAAGACATTTCCACACGTCCTCAGCAGCCTGCAACTTTTAAACAATAGAGAAAATAATGGACTGAATCATATCAGACCCTTTTTCTGAGCCGATCCCCACTGCTTTTCCTCAGACTAACATATATGCAACTGTGCAGTGTCTAACTCGCGTATACATGCGACTTCCCTTTAAGAAACTTGCGTATGATATTCAGGACACTGAAGTTTTACACTTTCAGCTCCCCCTGAGTCTGTTATGTCTGAACTGTGTTGTGTCTGAGTATATGGTGTTGTGCCACATCTTTCTGACTGTACTTCCTTCTTCTTCCATATCTTCAAGTGGGATGATGTTTTCTTCTTTTGATATGGTGCCCGTACTTTGTTTCTGCACTCCTTTACTGTATGTCCAAGCTTGTTGCATGCATAACATCTTACATATTTCATAGTCCTTCTATAGCAATCAACAGCTTTGTGACCAAACATATTGCAAGAAAAACAATATCCATTAAAGTACTTGTAATGTGATGATCTTTCTGCATGATGGTCATGAACCATTCTTCTTCTGCATCTAGCTGCAACATGTCCAAGATTATGACATTCATAACATTCAACATTATTCATAGGAGGAGTAAAATATTTTCTTTGAAGAATCTCTTTCCTTGATTGTTGATGCGGTTGACCTCTCATCTCCTTGTTGATCATTTTAGGTTTCTCTTTAGAGTTCCTTGCCTCACCTTGTGAACTAGATTCGCCTTCAACAGTTTCATGAAAACCAAGACCAGTCTTGATAGCAAGAGACCTTTGACTACTAAGAATATCATCCAAAGCTTTAGTACTATCTTGAAATCGTAACAGTTTATCCTTTTCTTCTAATTTACCTTTTAAGATATTTACCTCAATCTGAACTTGTTCTTCCTTTTCCAGACATTACCTCTTCAAAATTTCTTCAGACTTTCTTCCTTCTTCCATTTGTTGCCTTAGTTTGAGAATCTCCTTTTCTTGTTCTTCATTCAGATCCCGCTGCATTTGACGAATTCTGAAGGCACATTCCAGCTGAGATTTTAAGATGATAACTTTGTTTTCCTATTTTTCAATAGCTTGGAGTAGATTTTTATTCTGCTTCTTTGATTCTTCAAGATCTTCTTTTAGTGAGAGGATCGTAGCTTCAATCCTTTCATAATAACTGGATCTATCTCTGAGTTTCTTGATTGTTGTGCTCTTTTCATTGACTTCATTTCTTAGTGATGTTACTTAATCCTGCAACTTTTTATATTTGTCTTTGAATAACTTCCTTACCTTGCTTCCTTCCTCTTGTTGAGCCTTTAGCCTAGTAGCTACTTCTTTGAAGGCACCATCCTTAATGTTCAATAGATCTTCTTGATATCTAATTTTGTCTGTCAGCCTTTTAAATTCTTCCTCTATTTGATATCCTTCTTGCTCACCCATAAGAGCACATTCAGTTGTTTCGTTATCACTTACATCACCTTCAAATGGATAGATAGTTGGAACATCAGAGGATAACAAATTCATACCTGATAGTTCATCTTCATTCTGAAATGATTTTGAATCTGAAGTGCTTCTGCATAATCCCCAATCGATTCTCCCACTGTCATAGTTCTTCTCAGATGTCTTCTTCTTCTTAGGTGATTTCTTCTTAATCTTCTTTCCCATTGTTCTACGGATCTCCTTCAAGCGATCAAGGTTCTACCAAAGGACATGCTCTGATACCAATTGTTGGAAATAATACTGAGAGGGGGGGGTGAATCAATATTATCAAATCAATAAAACTTTTTCATTTCCAAACTTAGATACATATACGCTACTTCAATTAAGGGAACCTGCGTGTATACGCAACTATGTCTAATGCAACTAGCGTATATCCAGAATACCTATGATTCAATTAATCTATTAAATGTTGATCTTTAGTTAGTGCATCGGAACTTCTTTAACCATATGTATAGTAAGCAGGTACAGTAAACCAAAAACGATCATCACACACAAGAAGCACACATGAACACCATGATCTAAGGTGGAAACCTAATGTGGGTGAAAACCACCTGCTGCAAGTCGTCTCTATCTTCTTTTAATAAGAAACTTCTTTTACAATAGTTTTGTATTGGTGTAGTCTTATACCAGTAGGCAGGCTTCTACCTGCAGAAGGCTACAACCTTCTCTCGTTCTCTAGACTCTCCTGGAAGGGAGCTACAACCCCCTTAGCTCTTGTACTAGCCGATCCACTTACTAGTACGTAGGTGCTAACCTACAGAAGGCAACAACCTTCTCTTTCTTCCTCCAGGTACCACGTTTCATATATTTTCAGACAGGATACTCCTAAAGCACAATACTATAATTTGAAGGCCACATTTCATCCAATTTTCATACTGGACCCATCAATATCATTGAAGCACACAATCAATCAACACTAGCATTATCAATCTCTAAATCACCCAATACTAAATCACTGAAACCTTGTCAACAAAAAGCGGTTACCAAAACACAGAGCTAAATCCTCAACTCTGCAACACTATTCAGAACCAACTGTATCATAAAAAATCATAGCTTAAATGGTATACGCTATTTGGACGAACCAACCCCGCGTACATACGCGCTTTCGCAAAATCCAACCCGCTTACAGATCTATAAATATTTAATCATGACTTTGTTGATGCCCCAAAAATCATTACATCAACATCGGGGGATAACCACCCAGTCCGGACCTTAATACAGCTCCTTTTTTGTTTGGGATGGTGGCTCCGACTGGATATAATGGGACTAGATTCCCAGTAATGAATAAAAGGGGGTGGATGAATGATTGGTTTTCTAATAAGTGATAATAAATGGAGGACTTATTCTATGAGCGAAAACATAAATGACTATTTTATCCTGGGAAGCTTATACTCTTAAGTGCAACATTTAGTAATCTATGTTTGCTGATAGGCATGTAGATGACACTATTCAATAAACAAAGACATTCGTTTAAATGATAACTGCTTCATTCAAATAGTTGAATGAAGTAATTGATAAAACAATAATACACTTCTCTTTTTATATTACTGATACATGCATGATTAAGAGAATAGTAAAATGTAAACATCCAATAGTGGAAAGCATAAAGTTTACTGTTAAAACACATTCACATATTCAATAATAGTAAGAATGACTAAACAACAATTCACATAAAAGGAATAAATTCAGACATAGATAATAGTACCATATGAGCTGTGAATTATTCCCTACGCCAATCACAATTTGAATTCCTTCTTTTGACTCAGAAATACATTTAGATAAAGGCAGTAGTGCACATTCACATCAAAGCTTCGTTATCAAAATTTGGAAATATTGGTCCAGATTTCATAAAAGAATATGCCTGAAGTATAGTAATGCAACTTCAGGCTTAAGTCATATATAAAAACTTATGGCCCTTTCTAAATACATGAAAGGGTCTATAAATACTAAACTAAACTAACAAACTACAAAATTAAAATGCTACTAAATTGGTATAATCCGATCTTGAATATCTCTCCCACAATGATCTGGTAATCGACAGCAATGATTCATCATTGTGGCTGTTTTCCCTTTGTCCAGAGTTGGCATATTGCAGGCATTGGTTCCACTTCTTGAGGGCAGCTGAGACGAGAATTGATTTGAGCAGCATAGGTGGCATCATGTATATCGGGAATGAATAACACCCGATTGCATCGTTAGGCATTTTGAGGGCGGCTCTCTGGCTGTATGGTTTTACTAGGAACAACCAATAGGTGTCCCAGTTAAACTTTTAATTCCTGAGATCAATTTCCCATTCTTTTCTAGCTCTTGGTGACATGACTGCTCCAATGTCTTGGCTGATAATAATTTACCTGGTGTACATTGAGAAATCATGTTAGATAAATAGAGAGTATTATTGATCAAGTCAATTAAATTGCTCGTAGATAACTTGCATCTAGAAACCGCTCTCTCTGCTTTCATTAATTGGGACTGCCACTCCATGAATAGGGTTTCTTTATGGGATTCTAAAATTTTTGGCAAGTTTGCTGCCTGTCCCTCATTAGAGTCCTGTCAAGTAAGAAAAACTGTCAAGGTGTCGTCGGCTTGCTCTAAATCTTGCCTGGCATCAACTGATTTGTCTATTATAGATTTTGTTATGTCGCATAGAGGTTCGACTTGGGAAATTTCACGACACAAAAATATTATTTGTGTTATTAATTCCTTGTTAATCTTCATTGCCTCTGCTCTGAACTCGATAGGCTGGGGAAGACTCTTGAACCTCTCTACTTGAGCTGATAATTGAGCAATTTGCTCATCTTTTGTCTTTGTCATCTGTTCATTCATCGCCTTCAACTTTGATAATGCCTCTGATAATTCTTTCTATCTCTGAATTGCTCTCGAATCGATCCTCTGTTTCTCTTCATGCAACTATTTGTTGAGCTGGTTATTTAACTGTTGCTGCGTGGACAGTTGCTGTTGTAGTTGTTCTGACTTCTACTGTTCCTCCGATAACTGTGCTTGCAGTGAAGCAATCACTTGATCCTTTTCTTTCAACAAATTGCTTACCTCTGATGCCTTATCCATGGTGGCTGCCGAATAGGCACTAGCATATTGAGATAACTTTTTCAAGTCATCGAAGGGGTCAAATTCTTCCCTCCACACCACATTGGCTATTATTGTTTGTTCAGGGAATAGATAAGGTTGATCAATCCTTCTCCTTTTCTGTTGTCGCTTTAGTGTAGCCCTGTGTTTTGGGCTATAGAAAACATCCAGTGGAGGAATGTCCTCCACCTACAAAATAATTTGATCGAAAGGATTCTTTGGAATTATTTCTAATGCTATAGTTGGGGGTAGACCGCTGGATCCTTTGCTTGGAACCTCCTTTGATGCTGTATCTTGTGTGTCGGCAGCTTTGGATGTTTCGGCATCCATTGAGCTCTCAAGATTGCTTATAATTGTATTAAATTGATGCCATTCCTTGAGAAATCTTGGGTCTATTTCAGTATCGACACTCACCTCCTTGTTGCTCTGCTCCTGCTGATTTTTCTGTTCCTCCTCCCGTATTCTCTCCTGTTCTTTCTTTTCTGCTTCCTCTCTATCTTTCCTCTGTAATTCCTCTTGTTCTTTCCTCTTTGCCTCTTCCTATTCTAACCTCCGGAGTTCCTCCTGCTCTCTTCTTTTGACTTCTTCATAGATTTCGGATGTAGTAGGAGGTTCGCTGGTAAGCTGCTGCTCAGGCTCACTTGATTGTATCATCGAGGCAGTAGCTAACAAATCTAGAGGTAGAGTTTGCAACCTCTGTTCTCTAAGTTTATTAAATTCTACTAACCCGTGATCATGGTATCTCATTCTAGCTAACTGCTGCACCTGGAATATTGACTCAGCTGAGGAGAACAGGTCATCAAACTCATCTTCCTTATGCTCAAATTTAGTAAGTTTGGCCTAGTCTAGAGCATTATAGATGACTTTCTTCGGGTCGAAACGTCTATTAGGCAGAGTGGCGAGACTTAGGATGTTAATTTTTTCTGCCTCTTTATCTGCATGTTTATAATCATGCAGAGTATATATGCCACACCTTAGAGGAAAAGGAGGCCAAACTTGCTTCTTTGAATTTCTGAGAGTCTTTGTGGCTGATGCAGTTGTAAGCTGATATGCTATCTCGCGAGCTAATAGTTTTTCTGGTATGTACAAGGGGAGGATATGAGGCCTGGCCTGACTACTAAAAACTCTTACAACAATGAATTTTTCTTCTCCAAACTAGGTTCCTAAGCCTGTCAAGTCAATCTCTGCCTGCGAGGAGATCTTAGGGGCAGGTCTATCAAAAATTGCATAGTAAATAGGTAGCATGAATCCATTGCAAACTTGGTATAAATGATGTTTATAATGAGCTTTCCATAATTTTTGGTGGTAGATATGAATAGGCATAGGGTGCTGTGGAGTCCATCTCCACCCTAACACAGGAAACTCGGAATTAAAACAGAGGATGTCCAAAATATAGGCACTAAAGTAAAATGGAGGGATGAACCTATCAATAAAATAGGATTTGTTTTTGAATTCAAGAATAGTTGTGGCCAACTTATCCGACAATATAGTCCCCCAATCCATGATTTCACTGTTACATGCTTCTTGCATCAAAGGTACCATCTCTATGGAAAATTTTGAAGAATCATGCAATCCCCACATTCGACACATCATGACTCCAGCATAACAATAAGGAGAGCATAAGGAGTCGACGGAGTACTTACCCGAAGACTCATGTTTGTGTTTCACCGGGTTCTGTCTCCATTCTCGCATAGGCTTCGACTCAGTTTCATTTTCATCTCGAAACTTCTCCATAAATGCTTTATTATACTTCTTCTGTGGTTCGGGAAAATGGTACATTTATCTGAAATCATTGGGCTGAAATGAACCGAATACTCTCCCATCAATAGTGCAGAATTTTCTGTCTGTAATTGGAATTTCTCCAGTTGCCCATCTCACCACATCCGTATATGGGAGAATTTTCTCTCAAGCCGCTATCCTGTGTAGGTAGGAATCAACCAGAGCTTTTAAAGTAGCATCAGATTTTCGGCTTGAACCTATTGTAGCTCATACCGATGTTTGCTGAGGTTCATCAGCTTCAACTAGGTTGTAAATATTCTGCCAAGTAGAATTGCCAAGGCCAACACATGTTGTATCTGAGATTAATCCCTTTTTGCTTGGTCCCAGATCGGTGGCATGTTGTCTTATTACCACAGAAGTTGAAGTCATTCTAGACTTCTTAGATTTCTTCCCCATTTGGTCTGAAATCGTTACTGCGGAAAAACTTTTCACAAGAGAAAAATGAATGTAATGTGGAGAATAGATGGCGAAAACCAAGTATGGAGGAATTGTGTCAATCAATGAATAATGGAAGATTTATCATAAGGTTCCCACAGATAGAATCTCTGAAGGGATTTAGGCATAACTGCTCATTAATTGCCTGTTTAAACATGTCAATCATTTAAATTCTCATTATATCCTTTACTTGTCGAATAATCGTTTAAGTGTGGATATGATTTTTTGGCGGTTAGACGCAAGCGAATCACTATCGGGAAGAGAAAAGACTTTAAATGATAATTAATATAATATAGCGAAATCATATCAATCCTTTTTGAAAGTTGCGTTTGGGTTCATTGCAATTGGCAATCGAAGGAAGCCTTGGGAAATCTTGTTTAAGTTTTTTGGAATCCCCGATCGCCGATAGCGATATCGCTTGACTCGCATCGGGAGTTTTAAGGAGGAGAGTTCGTTATATTCATATGGCATTCCCCAATTGCCAATTGCGATATCGCATCGGAGCAAATGGAGGGGCCTTTTATTATTTTTTTTCCCGATAACTGATGGTTACTCGCTCTTGTCGCATCGGGGAGAATCAATGGGTCATGGTTATGCATCCTTTGTTGTTGCGATATGCGATCTTGTGATCGCTTTATCGCAACAATAAACAATTATTCGTTTTTATTTTTAAGACCGATTATTTATCAATTCAAAAAGGTTTTTTAAAATGTTTTGTTTGTTTCTGAACCTTTAGAAGAGTGATGGGTTAATACCAATTTAATCTAAAAGGGACCCATTTCATATTATAATTTTCTAACGTAGAATTTTATGAAATGGGGGGTTGTTGTATAGCACAACAATTGGCGATTCGCTGGAAGAAATAGTTATCTCTGAGAAAGATATTGGAATATTTGAACTTTCTTTACATAGATATCTTATCAAAAAGGAAAGTTCTAATATAAATAAGTATACACACATTCTAAATATAATAAACGCATGTTTTTTGCTAATTCCTTCTCTCGTTAAAATCAAATACATTCTAAGTTTTAAATTGGCCTTTATTGGTTGATACTGATAAAACAAAACACCTTTCCAACTTAGCCTTTTTAATTGACTCCTTTGTCACAGGTAGAGCCTCTACTGCCAGCAAACATTCATAGTTTTGACAGGGATACCTTTTAACCATTTGATTGTCCACGACCCCTCCCATCTCAGAGTATGATTAAAAGAATGAATTCAAAACATGCTTTCATATTTTGTATTTCATTTCTTTTCCATTTTTTGTAAGATAAAAATCCATTGTCCTGGTTTGGTTGCCACCTGATTTGACAATGCCATTCACTGGCTGTAATCTAATTGAACAAGCTGGCTCGTGATGTGACCCCTTGTCTTATGCTTATAAGCCATTACCCTGTTTTGGTATGCAGTGTTGGTAATGTCAGTTAGACTATTTCCCAATGATCATGGTAAGAAGGATTGCAATAAGACCCCTTATCTTTATATCATATATTTTAGAATTACACTCTGAGTAATCATAAACTTGGATGAATGGGATGGACAATTTTCTCCTTAAGAGAAAATGGATGACAAGGTAAGAGTTGAGGATGCTAAGATTGAATCAATCTCTATTTTGATATTGGTAACCCTTTTGTGGCCATTTTGAAAACATTAAAATGATTTACAGTAGTTCTAAATCTTGAGAGGATTTTTACAAAAATAAAATGGGGTCTTCAGAATGTTAATATGCCTAATTTCCTAGAAATTGTCCCTTTTGTTTAAGATTTCTATTTTACAAAAGTAAATATTTAAAAGTACTTCTTCCGAGCAACATTTCAATATAGCAAAGGCCAATAGAAGCTATTTTACAACTTTATTTCCTAATGGTCCTAAAAATTGCAAATCCTACTGAATTTAAAAGAGAAGGGATTACCTCCTCAATTGAAGAATTTCTTTAAGATGAGGCCATTAACAGGAAGAGAGTCCCTCTTTCTTGATAGACCTTGTAATATGAATGTCGAATGGCCTACCTTCTCGTTGATCTGAAATGGTCCAAGTCACATCTTTTGGAATTTGGCGTGTTTACCTTTATCCTCATGTGCTTTGTCCCATTTTAGAACTAGATCACCAACCTGCAACTATTTAGAACTAGACGAAGCTGAATCAAATGATGACTTGATTACCTGTTGATGTTTATCATGAGCAATTTTGGCTTTCTCTCTCTCTTCTTCTAATTTTAAAATTTGATCATGTCTGAGTTGGATAGAAGAAGAGGGTCTTTCTTCAATAAACTGAACTAGGGCTAGAGAAGGAAGCGCTAGATTGGTCGGTAGTACTGCTTCTTTCCCATATACAAGGTTGAATGGAGAAGTAACTATAGAGGCCTTCTGCGTTATTCTATCAGCCCATAATGCGAATATTAAAGATTTGTGCCAGTTTTTATGATTTTGTTCGATAGTTCGCTTAATGATTTTGAGTATATTTTTATTGGTAGATTCTGCCAAACCATTACCCTGGGGATAGTAATTTGTAGAATATTTCAATTTAAATCCTCTTTTGATAGCAAACTCAAACATGGCATTTCCAGAGAAATAAGATGCATTATAAAAAACAAGAGCATTTGGGACACCAAACCTGGTTATGATGAACTGGTCTATGAATTCTATAATTCCTTCAGAGTTTGTTGTCTTTAATGGAATTGCTTCAACCCACTTAGTAAAGTAATTAGTACCAGTAAGGATATACTTATTTTTTTTGGAGGATTGTGGAGTTATCTCACCAATGATTTCTAATCCCCATTGGTCAAAAGGTTGATCGATATTAACTAGTTGCAAAGGAAAAGCTGGTTTCCTTTGTCTTCCACTGGAGACTTGACAACTTCGACATTTCCTTACATACTCATGGGTATCTCTAAATAAGGTGGGCCAGTAATATCTAGCATGGATGATTTTATGAGCTGTTGTGTCAGCTCCAAAATGTCCTCCAGCTGGTCCATCGTATAGCTCCTGCAAAACCTTTTGTGCTTCATGTTTCTCCAGGCATCTTAATAAAATTGAATCATAGTTTTGCCTAAAAAGCACATCATCAATGATAACGAAGTTTTTTGAATTTAATCTAATGGCCCGTTTGTTTTTATAAGAAAGATTAGGAGGTGCATGCCCATTTTTCAAATAAAAGATTAAATATGCATATTGAGATTCAGAATTGGTAATACTTATCTGGTTGATTTCTTCAATATGATCTGTATCACTTGATTCTGGAATGTTGGATGCTCCTGCTAATAACCTACAAAAACCTTGGCCTCTAACAATCTTTGCTGGCTTGATTTCCAAGTCATATTCTTGAAGTGTTGTCACCCAATTTTCCCTTTTTTCACCTAATTCTCTTTGGATCAGTAATTTCCTTACTGCAGAAAAAGGAACAATTACTTTTGTATGGGCTTTTAGAAGGAAGGGCCGGTAGTGTTTAATGGCTTTATACACAGCAAAGGCTTGTTTTTCAACTTCGGAGTAATTTAGTTCTGCACCCTGAAAATTTCAACTAAAGAATGAAATCGGTGCTTCCAAGTCCTGATCATTGATCTGAGTAAGTACCACTGCATAAGATGAATCGGACGCGATAGTGTATAATGTGAAATGATTAGAAAAATTAGGAGTGTTTAAAGCGGGGGCATTGATTATTGATTGTTTGATTAAATCAAATGCTTATTTTTCCATAGATCCCCATATAAACACTGAATTTATCTTAATCATGGTTTGTAATGGTAAAATGATATGAGAAAAATCGGGAACAAATCTTTTGACAAAGTTGATCTGACCTAAAAATGATTGCATGGATTTTTTGTTATGAGGAAATGGGATTTCAGAAATTTCTTTAATCTTGTCGGGATCAATATAAATGCCATCTTTGGAAACGATAAAGCCCAAGAGCTTTCCTTGATTTAGAGCAAAGAAGGATTTTTTGGGATTAAGTGAAATACCATATCTTCTACAACAATCAAAGATTTGATTCAAATCATGTAAATGGTTGGATCTCTTTTTAGAAAATACAGTAATATCATCTAAATAGATGACTACTGTTTTGTTGATCAATCCCTTGAAGGCTATATCCATTGCTCTTTGGAATGTAGCTCCTGCGTTAATAAGTCCAAAAGACATTTTCTGATAGGCGTAAGATCCCCATTTCTTTCTGAAAGTAGTTTTGAGTCTGTCATCAGGATGGACCAGAACTTGGTTGTACCTTGAAAAACCGTCTAGAAAGGACATTAGCTCAGAACCTGCTACTGAATGGAGTATTTACTCCATGGTAGGTAATGGGAACTTATCTTTCTGACTTGCCTTATTCAGATTTCTGAAATCTATACAAATCCTGATGTCACCATTTTTCTTCCTAACAGGCACCATGTTGGAGACCCAGTTTGAGTGCCGAACAGGAAAAATAATATTTGCTTTTAAGAGTTTATTGAATTCTGATTTTATCTGACTCTCTAAGTTTGGATGTATTTTCCTCAATTTTTGTTGAACCGGTTTTTGTTCAGGTAGCATTGGAATGGTATGCTGTATGATTGACGTATCATATATTTTTAAATCACTCATACTTCCAAGCAAAGACATGTTTATTTTTCCTTAATAATCTAATAAATGTTGTTCTTTCTTGTTCAGAAAGTCCTAATCCTAAATTGATATTTTGAGGGTTCTGCTCAGTACCAAGATTTATCAATTCAGATCTTAAGGTAGAACTTTGGAGTTTTGAATGGATTACCTGTTTGAACCTGTCTTTAATGTCGTAGAGATCTTCAAGGTTAACCATAGATCTTGGCATTAAGTTTTCCTCATGCCTTTCTTTCATCTGAAGACCATGATCACTTTCATCAATGATCTGATCGTTGTAGGATTTGTCGGAAGTAAAGAAATGTAGAATGTCTTCATCGTGGTTGAACACTCGCCAATTGGTGATATTGTCATGAATTGATGGCCTAAAGATCAACTCTACTGAAAATCTATCTGGGCTATAATCTTCAGAAGGTAGGAGTTTAGAAGCAACATTGGCCAACAGGTCAGCTGCTGCATTCTGGGATCTGGGAATAGGTGAAATATTGAATGCTAAGAAATGAGATAAAAGTTCCTGGACTAAATACTAGTAGTGTTTGAGGTGATTAGAGAGACAATGGATTGTATTTCGAACTTGTTTTATGACAATCTCTGAATCACCAAACACTTTTAAATATTGAACTTTCGGGCTGATAGCTTTGTATAATCCTTGCACCAAGGCCTCATATTCAGCTATATTATTCGTGCATTACAATTCTAATCTACAAGAAAGCATTGTTTTTTCTCCCTCGGGGCTGACTAAAATACACCCTGCTCCTGATCCTTCACTAGATTTTGAACCGTCAAATTACAAAGACCAAAATAAAGAATTATCAACATTTTTATTTACAGAATTCTCATTAACATTAACACATCTTGATTTGTCAGTTTGTGAAAATTTTTCGATTTGTGATGTGAAATTGCTTACCGAGAAAGGAGATGGTTGGGCAATATAATTGCCAAAGAATGATTCAGAAGAATAGTTTCCCAAAATGTTATTGTTAAATGCAATTGGTTGATTCTCCTGTTCGAACTCTGTGACAATATGGGTCATGTGTTTCTCCCGATTGATTTTTATTTGATTTGGCTTTCCCTTGTAGGGCAGCCACATATGAGACCAATCGGTAGAAACATACCCATGGAGCTTTTCAGACCAATCCCTGCTCAAGATTAAACCATAAAACTAAGGTATATCAACGATTAAGATATCAATTCTTTGAACCACTCGTGGATCAGCTGGTAACCTGATAGTAACAAAGTTTATTTCCCCTAAGACCTGGACTTTGGTTCTATCTAACTGCACAATGTGAATTAAGGACTTTTGGGGTTCTATGTTCAGGTTTGAACAAACTAAAGCTGGCATTATATTGGATGATGCCCCAGAGTCAATCAAGCAGTTATGTAGATTTTGATTGTAAATTTCGTACAGGAGGGGTATGGGAATTTGATCTGTCTCCAATTAGAATCGTACCAGTAGCCTCAACTCTACCAGAAGGTCGTTGTCCTGAATCACTTGCAGCTTTAGTACTGGGAAGAGGCAAAGAAGGAACTGCATTAAGTTCTTTGAGAAGCAATTTCTGTTGATGTTTTAATTTGCTGAGTTCAAACATGGTGATGTTTGCCTTAGTCTTTTTCATATCATCAACAATATTGTAATCCATTGAATCCGATACTACCAACGTCTTAGATGATGAAGGTATATTGGAGGATGATGGTTGATTTTGAGGTACATTTGTAGCTGGCTTCCTTGTGGGTACCTTTTCCTTTGTAGTATTGGTACCTGCACTCCTTTTCTTTGAGCTTGCCTGGACAGGTTCAGGGGCACTTTTGCTCCTGGTAGTCACAGGAAAGGCTTCTTGTTCAGTTTCGTTATCAGAGTTAGGCAATATGAAGTCCCACATTCCATGGCATTCAACGACTTCCTCTTCCTCGAATTCATCGGATGGTGCAATTGTTTCTTCTTCTTCTTCTTCCTCAGGGTCTGAGTCTGCATTGGATATAACATTTGGAGGTTTTGACTCAGGTTTCTTGAAATTCCTATAAGGTTTCTTTGTTGAGGTTTCTGCTACTTGCTTTTTAATTTCAACCATTTCATTTGACATTGTTTTGAGGACCTTTTGAAGGCCCTCCATATCGTATGGATATTTGGTGATTTTCTTCTTTGAATCATCCTTGAAAGACACTTTTTTGGATTTCCTGTCCTCGAGAGCAGCTTTATTTTCCAAAGTGATTATACGTTTTTCGACAGCGAGGGCTTCTTTCATGTTTTCTGCCAATGTAGGTTTTCCAGCCCTATCTACAAAAATGGCTATATTTGAAGGTAAGGCTATAATGTACCACTCGATTCTAATTTGTTCACTTGGCTTGGAATCGGTAGGGATTTTATTCAAGAGTTTGTTAAATCGGGAGTTAAACTCCTTAATTGGTTCTCTTGACTCAATCCTTAGATTCGAAAGGTCATTAATGAGTGTGGCCAAGGATCTATCATCGCCGTATTTGGTAAGAAACTGTTCCTGAAAGGTATTC
>APFE031479004.1:0-32194 GCA_000404065.3 Pinus taeda
GAAACTGGCCGTTGGACAGTTCCTAAAACGCCATGGATAGAAAGGATCTTCCATATTTGTGAGAATAGGAGCATCGAGGATGAAAACCACTTCCTCTTAGAGTGCCCTGCATACAACCACATTAGATCTCAATTTCACAACCTTTGTTACAATACTGACCTTCCTAGCCTTTTACAATGGTAAAATTATAGTGAACTCCGGAGGGTTCTCTCCAAGCTTTTTGAGCATAGGAATAAAATTTTAAATCAAAATAAATAATTTGTCTTTTTAGGTCCAATAGATCATTATTTTGTCTCAGTGGACGTTAACCATCATCATCATCATCATCACAATGTAATTATGTCCAATTAAATTTTAATTCTTATATTATTTACCATCTCTCTATGGTAATAATTCACGATCTCCCTACGGTAATAGGAATACAATAATCTGGGGCGGTAATAGAAAAAAAATTTGGGGCACATACATTTGTGGTTCGACTCATTCCTTATATTTTTCTAATACATATCTACTCATATATTTAAGTATGAATAATTCACCACAATTACCAAAGATTACGAAAAGTAGACCTAGCACAGTGACTCTACAGAACCTCTATTAGTATATAGAGTCTTTAGAGAAACGTAGAGAAGAAAGAGAAGTCAAGCTACAAACAGAGTTAGCAACCATACTGGAAAATAAATTCACATCTCTTGAAGACAAGATCCAAAAAAAATAGAAAAATAGAACTATTGCAAAATAAGATGGAGGCAATGGAGACTAGGTTGCAGGTTATCGAAAAACAAAACCAAGATATGAACCAAACATCCCAGCAAATAAATGCTAATACTTTAGAGAATCTTAAAATGAAGGACATGATTAAAGGGCTAGAAAAAAAAGTTAATAGTCGTGTCACCCTAAATAGTCTTTCTGAAAAGTTTTCCCATTTATTTTCAGATCTAATTATCTAATTTGTCTAGAATCCAACAGAGATTCATTAAAATCACAAGTTTGACTAGTTAACTCTTCACCATCAAAGTGTTACAGGGGTTTCTGAGGGTGTTGAATCTATAGATGCAATTAAAAAATCAGTTTAAACTACACAAATTAATATTTCAACATAAATGTTTTCACGAGATTCCAACACAAATCAATATTTCAACATAAGTTTTTTCACGAGATGTTGGCATTATGAGACAAGTGTTGTCCTTGATGGCAACTCATACAAGTGATAGATCATAGTGCAACAGGCCAGTAGCAAAGATTGATGATCAGCCTCTCAGAATGGAAGAAAATAAGGGGTTCACTGGTACACCGTTCAAAAGGTTCAGACCCGCAGGTACGCCGTTCAAAAAGTGCGATCATGTTCGCAAGTTATCTGAACAGAAGGTGCGGACCCCAGTACACACACTTCCATGTAGAGAAAAGCGCACGGACGTGGGAAATCCTATGGTGATCCATGGTATCTAGTCCGACATGTTTGATCCTATGGTTTTGGTCCGTGGTATTGCATCCAAAAGTGTTGAACCCAAGTATTGGATCCTTGGTATTGTTTCTCAATGGTTTTGGTCCATGGTTTAAGAAAGGCCTATACTACAAAAAGGGGAAGGAGATCATTTGGAAGGGTATGTAATGGGTTGAATATCTTACGGTGATCTAGATCTGAAATACTTGTGATCGGTTGATGAGTGATAGCTAGATCTGAATCAAGGAGAATCCTGAGTATTATAGAAAAATCAACTGATGGGTCGAGATCTTCATGGCGCATGATCAGATCTGTAGATTTAATATTTTGGGGTATGCTTGAAGACTGAAAAACTATCTATACCCGAAGGACCGCAGGTGCGACGCAGTGTAGGTGCAGATACCTGCAGAGCAGAAGAGTGTGTAGGTGCGTATCTAACCGCAGGAGCGACACGGTGCAGGTGCTGATACCCGCAGAGCAGAAGAGTGTGCAGGTGCAGATGTAGCTGCAGGACCGCAGGTGCGACACGGTGCAGGTGCGGATACCTGCAGAGCAGAAGAGTGTGTAGGTGCGTAACTAGCCGCAGGACCGCAGGAGCGACATAGTGCAGGTGCGAATACCCGCAAAGCAGAAGAGTGCGCAGGTGCGAATGTAGCTGCAGGACCGCAGGTGCGACACGGTGCAGGTGCGGATACCCGCAGAGTAGAAGAGTGTGTAGGTGTGTATCTAGCCGCAGGACCGTAGGAGCGACACGGTGCAGGGGCGGATAGCCGCAGAGCAGAAGAGCGCGCAGGTGCGGATGTAGCTGCAGGACCGCAGGTGCAACACGATGCAGGTGCGGACACCTGCAGATAAGAAGACTGTGCAGGTGTACATACCTGCATATCAGAAAGCAGCACAGGCGCGGATGTTCGTAGATGTCTAGTGGTGAAGTTGCGGACCCTACTTGAAATTTGTTTTAACTACCTTTGACTATTTTGCAGGGTTCTGGGTGCATAATTGATGTCTAGTTACTGGTATTGAGTTCTGATAATAGCATGATTATGTTTAGCTTCAGTCTTGATGGTTGAATGGATCAAGTTCTTAATGACTTATCTTTATGTGATCTGATGTACTAGATTTGGTTGATAACTCACATATTATCCTTGTATATGTATTGGGGTTTGGGTGATTCAGAAGATTGATTGATTATGTGCTTCAATGATGTTAATGGGTGCAGTATGAAAATTGGATGAAACATGGCCTTTAAGATTATGTGTTGTGCTTCAGGTGTATCCACTATGAAAATTAATGAAATGTGGTACCCGAAGGAGAGAATATTGTAGGTTGGCGCCTACGTACTAGTATCTTAGCTAGTACAAGAGCTAAGGGGGTGGTAACTCCCTTCCAGTAGTAGTTGAATCTTTGGAGCATTGTAGTAGGTAGCAGCCTACGTATTAGTAAATGGATCGGCTAGTACAAGAATTATGGGGGTTGTAGCTCTCTGCAGGTAGAAGCCTGCGTACTGGTATAAGACTGCACCAGTACAGAAGTATTGTAAAAGGATTTTAATATTAAGAAGAAGATTGAGATGACTTGCAACAGGTGGTTTTCTCCCACATTGGGTTTCCACCTTATATCATGGTGTTCATGTGTGTGGCTTATGTGTGATGATTTGTTCTATTTTACTGCACCCGTTTACTGTTAATATGGTTGATAATGTTCTAATGCACTCATTAAGGATCTACTAACTGAATCATAAGAAGTTGTGGAAGTAGCATATATGAATCTGAATATAGAAATGAAAAAGTTTTATTGATGTGATAATACTGATTCACCCCCCTCTCAATATTATTTCCAACACAAGATTCCAACCATTTTTCAAAAACTCAAAAACTCTCACATATAAACAACTCTCAGAAAATCTCACACATAAACAACTTCTTATTTTAACATTTTTCATTACATATTGTACGATCACAATGTTATCTCATTAGAACATGTTTTACATATTTCCGCTTTACTTTCACTTTCTATTAAATTTAATACGATGTTAGGAAATAAATGTGACTTTTTAAAATTGAATATAATGTTTAAATCTAAATAATAATTAATTATATATTGATTATAATATTTTAATCTAATTTTTATTAAAATGCCCATGGTGCACATGTATTGATTATAGGATGGTTAATACGTAAGTAAAGTTAAATTTATTTTAGAATGGATTTCCCAAATTTTTAATTTAGGGTAGTTAAATAAATTAAGAAAACTCAATTGGTCATACAATTCAAATCATTAAATTAATAAAAAATGAAAATTAACCTAAATTATAATTTTATTTAAAATTTTATACTAATATTATTTTTGATAAGAAAAATTAATATGTAAGTTAAATATATGTACATTTTTAGAAACCATGTAATATGATTCTTAAGCATGGAGATTTATTATCACTTTATCATGAAAATTCATAATATATAAATAGGTTTTGTTACAATACCATGGGTCAATATCATGACTCATCAATACCAGATACCCAAAAAAACTATAACTTGTTTCTCATGACACTTGTTCATATGACTTTTTTTTCAATTAATGAATTTAATTCAAAGGCAAAAAATGCATAACTACTTTGCAAATAAATCTCAATTTTTTTATTTTTGTATACTATTAAGAATAGTCTAGAATATTCTATGGAGATTAAATCCCTACCATTCTCCTAATAATTCCTACTATCCACCTAATAATTATTGATAATTAAATGAAAATTTTAGAATCTCTATTTCAAGATAGACATGCCTATTCGTATCAAGTGGATGGTAGAGATTTAATCTCCACCAAATATTCTAGAATAATTAAAGTAGTATACACATTTCAAATATTGAGATTGATCTATAAAGTAGTTATGACCTTTTAATTAAATTGATTAATATAAAGAAATTTCATAAAAACTAATATCATATAAAATGCGTTATGTTTTTTTACACATGAGAAACCATCCTATTGGCCCATAGTATTGTAACAAACCCTATTATAAATTAAAAATATTCAAAATTAATGACGCTAAATCTTATAGTTAAGAATCTTATTCTATATTTTTTTAACTATATTACCTATTTATTTTTATATAATTTTCTATAATTAATAATATCAATAATTTAAAACAAAATTTAAATTTAATTAATTTTATAATATTTTTTCATTTTAATTATATATTTATACCTATTCATATTATCATAACTGTAATTTAATTTTATTTAATAACACCAAAATAATTAATAAATATATATTTTTTTAAATTCAATTTATTCTTTTATCTTATATTCAAAGCTTAATCTATCCATCTATTAGATTGATAGATAAAATTCATAATCAATCATTTTCAAAGTAACTTCTTAGCGGGCAATTAAATGAAACTTTATGAAAAAGCATTTTTGAATGGACTTCGTAGGTTGAAATTGATAATTAGAGATACTCTCTGGTCCAAATATGTTCTTGACCAAATATTTTTTAAAGTACCTTGTGGGTTGGAATTTGACAATTAAATGTAATGCGTCCATACTTTGTGGACCCACCAGCTTCATATTCCATCATTTTTGGAAATACCTGGTACCTCACTTGAAATTGACCATTAAATGCAATGCATCCCTACTCTGCTGACCAAACTATTACATTTAATTTCTGCGGACCCCCACTAGGTTAGGAAATTGACGTCTTAGATAAAATTTTAGTAATAGTTTTAGTAATACCAGTTTAAGTAGTTTATTATAATTGGTTTTAAAATATTTATAATTTATTTATAAATAATTAATATGAATGTTTAAGTAAAATTATTTTAAAGTTTTTTTTGGTGTTCTCTATTTAATTTCTAAATTTTATAAGAATTTATTGAAAT
The DNA here is from genome assembly GCA_000404065.3 of Pinus taeda. Taxonomy (NCBI): domain Eukaryota; kingdom Viridiplantae; phylum Streptophyta; class Pinopsida; order Pinales; family Pinaceae; genus Pinus; species Pinus taeda. Next base: position 5,322 of record APFE031479004.1, read on the forward strand.
CACAAGTTTGATAGGTAACCTTGCACAATCAAAGTGTATAAAGTATTTGTTTTAAGGTGTGTGAATCCATATATCCAATCAAAAACCCAGTTTTAATAACACATAATATGGTAATTAAATTTCAAAATAAAATTTTATATTTAACTTTATTAATAAATTTAAAATTTAGATAACAAATTCAATTGTTGAATGAGTGTTCAATAATAGCTAGTTCTTGCTCAATTTAAATTAAAAATATTGAATTCAAATTAGTGTTAAGGTTAAGAATCTAGTCAATATAAATTTAAGTTTTACTTATTAGTAAACTAAGGTTTTTTATTGATTAGTAAATTAATGTATTTTATTAATTGTAATTATAATACAATGTAATTATGCCCAATTAAATTTTAATTCTTATATTATTTACCATCTCTTTTTGTGGTAATAATTTATAATTTAAGGTGATATATTTACGATCTCTCTGCAGTAATAATTTACGATCTCTGTACGGTAATAATTCACAATCTTTTTGGATTAATAGAAAAACAATCTGGGGCACGTGCATTTCCGGTCCAGCTCGGCTATCAGGTGCACACATTCCTTATATTTTTTTAATACATATTTACTATATATTTTCAAGTATGAATAATTCACCACAATTACCAAATATTATCAAAGGTAGACCTAACACAGTTACTCTACAGAGCCTCTATGAGTATGTAGAGTCTTTAGAGAAACGTAGAGAAGAAAGAGAAGTCAAGCTACAAATATAGTTAGCAGCCATGCTGGAAAATAAATTCACATCTCTTGAAGACAAGAGCAAAAAACAAATAGAAAATAAAATAGAACTATTGGAGAATAAGATGGAGGCAATGGAGACTAGGTTGCTGGTTATAGAAAAACAAAACCAAGATATGAACCAAACATCCCAGCAAGTAGACGCTGATACTTTAGAGAGTCTTAAAATGAAGGACATGATTAAAGAGCTAGAAAAAAAAGACTAATAGCTACCTCACCCTAAATAGTGTAGCAGGTAAATTAGATATCAAACCAATTAAAGATGAAATGAAAAAAATGATAGAATTAGACCACGAGTGTAAAAAAAGGGCCTTGAACCTTATAATCTTCGGTTTGAAAGAGGAGATAGACGAGGATACTTTAGCTATAGCTCAGACTGAATTACATAACAGGTTACAAATTGAAACAACGCATCTCACAGAAGCAACAAGGTTGGGGAAACTAATTGAGAATAAAAGAAGGTTGATCTGAATAACGGTGAGCTCTACTGACCATAATATGACATACTTAGTAAAACCTCAAGTCTAAAAGGAATGAGAATATTTATAAATGAAGATCTCATTCCAGAAGATCAAGTAGAATTGAGAAAGGAGGTTCAAAGGGTAAAGGAAGCTAGGAAGGAAGGAAAATGGGTAATAATTAGAAATAGAAAAGCGGTTATTCGAGATAGAAACCAAAAAGATAATAATAAATAGCAATTCAATATGCTTCGGATTCTTTCTTGGAATTCTGAGGGCTTTCCTTGGAACAAAGGCCCCAAGCTAAGTTGGATCTCGAATGGTGTTGATATTATTTTGCTTATTGAAACTTGGGAGCATGAAGAATCTATAGTCCCTAACATAGATGGCTTTACATTATGGTCTGCCTAGAATAAGCGATCATCTCGTAGAGGCATTGGGGGTATAGCTTGTTACATTAAGAAGAACATCTCTCCCCATACCAAGATTTATAAAAATGACCCTTACAACCAATATAGTTGGATATAAATTACTGACATTTATGATAAAAAGACCTACACAACAACCTGTTACTCCTCCTCATCAATTTTAACTTCTATAAGAAAAAGAATCTAGATAAAAATAGTCCTTACAATGGTTTATAGAATGATATTTATAGCCTAAAGAATGAAGGCAATATCCTTTTAATGGGTGACTTTAATGCTCGAACTTCAAGAAACCAAGCTATTCCTCTAAGCAATCATTCCAACCCCAATCCTCTTTGGTTAGATGAAGACCTTCGTTTGTCTAGCCAGTACAAAAGGAGCTCTGAAGACCTCAGGGAGAATTTGTTTGGGTCAGAGCTAGTCAAGCTTTGTAGTGCTCAGGATCTCATAATTTGCAACGGTCTGAAGAAGTGGACCACTTCTAGCCAGATGACCTGCATCCATCGGCTGGGCTTGGTAGCAGCGTGGTAGACTATGTTATCTCTGATTTCCCTCTATACAATGAAATAACAAATTTTGACATTTTAAATGACCACGAGCCTGACTCTGATCATAGGCCTTTACTTATAACTCTCAATTTTGTCATGCATAGAGATCCCATAGAGATAATCCTTATAGCCAAAAGAAGTTAATCTTTGATAGAAATAAAAAAGATCTCTTTCTAAATGAATTAAAAACTAATTTGCTTCTTTTATCTAGTATAGATAACATAGAGGATCTCCATCATAATTTAACTACAACCCTGTCATATTCTATTAACAAGTTCTCAATTGAAGTTTCAAGTAATAAAAGAAATAGCAAAACCAACTCATGGTATCACAAAGATTGTAAAAGTGCGAGGAGAGTAATTAAGGAAGTTGTTGATGAATCTCTTAAAATGGGCAAGATAAAAATATACAAAGCCCTAATTAAAAGGAAAAAAAGGCAGTATATTCGTAAAGACAAGAGAATCTCTTACACCTCTCTAAGGCAGCTCGTAAGAAATTATGGAGATATATTCTAACTAGGAAAACTAAAGATAATAATAAAATTGCTTTACATGATTGGAATTCCTATCTTAAAAAGCTTTATGAATCTCCAAATGTCATTGATAACTTTGAAACTTTGCTCACAACGAAATAAATTTTTTCATTAGAAGACATTGATTTTGTTGTTAAACGTTTGGCTAATGGGAAAGCTAAGGACATTGAAGGTTACGAGGCATAAATCTTAAAAATTGAAGGTCTTGTTATCATACCCCACATTCATAAGCTTTTCAATCAAGTAGTCAAGCAAGAGTTCCCTAAACCATGGACTCAAAGCCTCATTATCCCTATTTTTAAAAGTGGGGATATAAATAACCCTTCTAATTATCGGACAATTATGATCAGCCCTCTTCTAGCCAAATTATATGGTATTATTTTGGAAAGGAAGTTGAGCATATGGCTTGAAAGTGAAGGTAAGTGGGCTAAATGCCAAGCAAGTTTTAGAAATCAACACTCAACAACAGACCACCTCATTATGCTTAGGATCATTGTGGAGGAATGCCACAATGATAAATCCAATCTCTTTTGTTGCTTTGTGGACTTTAGAAAGGATTTCGATACGGTTCCTAGAAACAACCTTTGGAACAGATTAGAAGAGCTAAAGGTTTCCTTTTGAGTTGGGAGAGCTGCCACTATAAGGTTATACGAGAATGTAAATTGCAAGTTAAAGAGCAATGAGGGGGTGGTCAAAGGATATTAAGTGTAATATATCGGAGTTAAACAAGGTTTGTCCTCTCCCCTACCCTATTTGGCATTTACATCAACAAGCTAGAAGGTTGTTTTAGAGGAAGCAAGATGTGCTGCTGGCACGATCTTAGCTGGATAGTTCATTATCCTTCTTCTCTATGGCTGACGATATTGTTCTTCCGCAAGGTGCCCATCTGATCTTAATAAGCAACTTATACTTCTTTAAGGATTTCTGCTCTTACCATGGGTATGATTGTTAAACACTGACAAACAAAAGTTATGATTATCAAATCCAAGAAGGACACTTACGCTAATTTTATGTATGACAATAGTAACTTGGAGGAAGTGTCTTCCTACAAGTACCTAGGAATTGATATTCATCACAAGCTCAACTGGAACTATAGCATTGAAAAAATGATTAATGGGGGATGGAAAGCTTATTTTGGTCTTGAAAATAACTGTAGAACAACAAACCTCGTAATGTGAGATAGAAAGAAGCTCCTCTTTGAAACTTTAGTCACTTTGGTTATCTTATATGGATGTGAGGTTTGGGGTTGTAGCATCTCTAGAAAATCTTGGAGAAAGATTGAGCAAATCCAAAAGAATTTTATAACGTACCTCAAAATTAAAAGCAACACAGTCTATCCTATTCTTCTAATAGAAGTGGGTCTTTCCCTTATCAAGAGCCTAGCTATGACTAGGCTTTTGTTATACAAGCACAAACTCAATAACGTAAGAGACCATAGACTTCCTAAGCTAGCTTTAAATTCCAGCCAAAACCACCTAAGGCTCAAACGAGGTTGGTATAAAGACACCAGGGCCTGGTTAAACCATTGGGAGATCGACGAGAATGTTGCATAGCAAAACATTAATAACATTAAAAATATTATTACTCCTAAGTTCAAAGAAAAAATGTGGCGTGAGAAAGATTTAGCAGCTAAAAGAAAATTAAGATATTATAAAGAGGTCATCAACCCTACCCTAGAAGATCAAAAGCATCTCTGTGTTTTATCTAGCTTAAAGAAGAAAATTAATATAACTAAGAGTAGAACGAACTCTCATGAGCTCCATAGTGAAACAGGTCATTGGACAGTTCCTAAAACACCATGGATGGAAAGGTTCTGCCATCTCTATGAAAGTACGGACATCGAGGATGAAAATCACTTCCTCTTAGAGTGCCCCGCGTACAACCACGTTAGATCTCAGTTTCAAAATCTTCGTTGCAATACTAACCTTCCTAGCCTTTTACGTTGCCAAAATTACACTGAGCTTGGGAAACTTCTCTCCAATCTTTTTGAGCATAGGAATAAAATCTTAAATCAAACTAAATAATTCGTTCCTTTAAGTCAAGTTTGGCATCATCCTCATCATCATTAATTTTTTTTATTTTATCATTTTATGTTAAAAGAAAAAAAATAAAATCATTTATCATAAATATTTGTACTTAAATTTTAATTTCTATCATAAAATTATTCTTAAATATAAATTTCTTTTATTTAAATCTTAAATGCTGGTCTAATTAGATTTTATTTAAATTTTGGGCATCTTGTTTGATGTCCAAAATTTATAAAGCCTTGTGGCATAATGCCCTTTTTGTTGCAGATCAGTAACCAAAGAGTTTAGACGATCTTTTTTACATTATACATGACAAAGAATTAAACCTAATAAAAAATGCATTTTTCCATAATCTCTGGTAACGTAGCCCTAGTCTTGACTTTGATTTTCCATTAAATCTAAAAGGCTGATAAAGGAAATCTGCAAAATATTTTTGAAGTATTTAAACTCTCACACACTAAATACTTAACAAACTGCATTGCGTTGTTTGTGTGTGACGGTGTCCTCAAAAGCTCAGCCTCAACTTCGTTCTACGTCTTTCTCATCAACGGACAGAGTCGAACCATAAATTCCGAGCTTGCAGCTACTGTTTCAGCAAGACTTTGCAATAATTATTGACATGATACATATAACAACCACGAAATAAGCGAGGCGAGGATTCTCTTTACTCATTTATTAATTTTAGGGAAAAAAATCTACAAAACCATTATTGTTCATAGTGGAAGGATAGAGTTGTCAACATGGATGACTATGAAGAGACACCAACGACTGCAAAGTAGCCAAGCAGAGGGGACCAGATATCCAAAAATATGTCTCTCAATCTGCCATAACATTAAATTAAAACAGATATAGATAGAGACAGGCAAGGGAAGGGTGCCCACAAGTTTTGGCTGTGTAGATAAGATATGAGGAGCACAACAATTCCACAGGAATATCATAATAATTCGTCATTTCTTCCGGTTCGTCGCCGGAGACTTTTAACACCCATAGCTGTGATTTAAATATCTATATTAAAGAGATTTGTCACCAGTTTAGAATCAGTTACTTAGTTTGGTTCTTCATAAGTGCCAGATGAAAATGTAGATCATCTCAAAAAGCCATGTAGAAAACAAAACCACTAATTTATAAAAAATAAAATCTAAATCAACCAACAAAATTAAAATAAATAAATAATTATATATATATATATATGTATATATATATATATATATAAAAGGAATCTGATTAATGAGTGAAAATCTTATAACCAAAATAATAATTAAAGAAAACTCAAATTAAATAAAAACAATAAAAAAGAAGGTAAATTTTTTATTTTATTTTTTCATAACCCATAGTTTATGAAATATAATATTTTAATAATGATTCAAATAATATTCCTATAATGGCTTGTTTATATATATATTTTATGTAAAATCTAAAAACACGTAAACATTAATAATAATAATAATAATTAAATGACACTAAAATTAAAACAAAGCAATCAAAAAGGAAAGTAGGTTTTTTTTTTCTTTCAAAGAAATGGATCAAAATAATATTAACATTGAAAGCAAAAAAAAATAAAATCAAAATAGAAATGTCATACCCTAAAAAGCAAAAGCGAGTTCAATACTGAACGTAGTTATGATTTCCTTTCACCTCCTCTTTTTCACATTTATCATATTTGTTGGGTTCTCTAACAAGGATGCCAAAAATCTCATGAATCTTGCAAATGTTTCACACCGAGGTGGATTTTCCCCATTTGGAGTTAGAGGCATTTTCAACGGAGCTTCCGTTGTTTATTTCAGTTATATTTTTAGTGTAAATACACTTAGTTGGCCTTACTTAGCTTCATATAACTCTAGTTCTTCTATGTGATGCACACTTAGTTAGCGTTAGTTAAATCTAGTGCTTACATGTGATGTGCACTTGGCTTTAGTTATTTAACTCTAATGCTTGCAAGTGGTGCATGTGCACATTAACATAACATAAAACACTCTTGGTTTTAGTTAGCTTTAATTAACCTTAGTTCTTGTATGCATAACTAAGCTTAACTTAGTTTTTTTATGTATTGATGCTCAAATCAGTATTCATGAACCAAATTCATTCTCTATTCTAATGTTCTTTTTCAATTCTTGCAAGTTTGTGTGTAATGCCACCTCCCACATTTACCCACTTTCACCAGCTTGTCGGGGTAAACATGAGTAGAGGGCTACTATAAAATGAATCAAACTTCTAAATGTAGTTAAGGAAGTGGAATTAATAACTTGAAACTTTACTAACTTCCCTCAGCTGCTATTGGACCCCTAGGAGTTAACCAACCACTCTAAGTACCCAACCTCTAAGTTAGCTTTCCTTTTGAGTGAACTAGAGCCTCAGTCACTCCCATGATAAGGAAAAAAAGCATGTGTAATCCTATAGTCGCTCCCATAAACCTGCTTCCCAGCGACTGCAACATAATTTACTTAGTTTTGTGCCAGCAACCCCAAGATCTAAGCCACTTTTTCAGGGCTAAGATCCAAACCTCTGCCTAGAAATTAATGAAACTCCAAGAAATAATAAATAAAACAAGGACAAAGGCTTTAACACAAAACTTGATCAGGTACTTAACCTAGCCCATTCTAACCATGAAAATCATTACGTAAAACACATTGATAACATGTAATCTATACGTACTGAATGCATATATGAACATAAATATCTAAAACTTATGTAAGGTTTACCAAGAAGGACTAATTCCCTCTCATAACAGTTGCAATAACATCTATTGGGTTATGCATTCAATAACCATTCATTTTTCAATGAACACATGATGAGAGTCGTGATTAGAATTTGTCATAAAACCATGCTTATAACCAGCATATAACCAAAATAATAACAATGATAGAACAACCATCAAAGCCACATAATAAAAAGTACATTTACTCATAAAATACAAGAGGAACTTACCCGGATGCGGGTGATTTCAATGCATATTAATGGGACATGCAATGAGGCCACGCGCAGGCAGCTGGTGGCGAAGATTGAACCTCGGGCTGATATCCAAGCCGAGGTGATGGGCATTCAAGGAAATTTAATGCAGTTGCAGGTAACAGGTACGCAAACGGAGGATGAAAGTGAATTAAGCCAGAGAATTATGGAGAATGTTCGAGTGTTTTCAGGAAGAGCAGAGACGAGCAAAACGACAGCAGAAGATGCAGTTGGTGGTTGGCATATGATTGAGCTTGACAACAGAGGCGATTCATGGTGGTTTGGTATGCAAAGGAAGCTGCAGCGCCCTCAGGAGAAGCCACCCTGGCCTAGCACCTATGTGTTGAAGGTAAGCGCAACGCACTCCCTTTCTGTTTCCATAAACGCACTCCCTCCTGCTGCAGCAGCTTGGGTGCGAAACGGGTCTCCCATTGAGTTATTCGAGCACGATTTGGGGAGGAATCTGGTAGCGGGGGGGCTCAGAATAGGGGTCTGCTTTCCCTTTGGCGAGAACATTGCAAATTATCAGTCTTTAAGCCTTCCTTCTCTGTCGGTGAGCTGGAATAGCAGGCCGCACACAGTGAATATGGCTCCCCGACTCAGAGCAACTCCAAGAAGGGGCCGAAATGCGGGACTCAGGGGAGGGAGGTAGGTCGCCTCCACAACACATTTCTCTGATAGTTGTAGCTTACCCTTCCTCCCAAGTTTCTGAAGAGTCTGACTCTTCGCTTAATAACTTAGTACAGACGGCTAAATTTTGCTTTAAGAGCAAGCTAAACAAACCAATAGTCACGGCTATGGTTACGGTTATATTTTTAGAAGAAGAGGAAGAGCAAGCTAGCTCTGAGAATTCAGAGAAGGAACACTCCCCTACCCCTCTCGACGACTCGTCGAAGGAGGAGGATCTCATCAGTACTCAGTCTGCTTCAACGGACCAGCCTCCCTCTCCCAGGGTCAATGCGGTTCAGCGTCAGCTAGAGGAACATAGCATTAACCATTTTCCTGAGGGGATGGAAGTGAAAGTTCAAGGAACTGTGGGACCTCAGCACGTCATGGCTCAGTCAGATAAGGCGAAGAAATGGCTAGATAACACCTATCCCAATCTTTTGTAGCTCAGACTCCCTCTAGGAGTCAAGCCAACGGATGTAGAAGACGGTTTGATGGTGAAGTGGGAACGTGTTTCGGACGAGGAGAAGGATCATGGTGATGATGAACCCGGGTAAATAGCTACACAACGCTTGAAGCTTCCAGGCAGGCACTCTTTTTTTTGGTTTCCAGTTTGTTTTTTGAATGCACATCACGACGCTATGCAAGACGACATCTAGTTAGCGGTCTAAGCTAGAAGTTTTGGGATGTCTGGCTAATTACCCAGTTTTCATTATGATATTTCTCTATAATCTGGTTGTTAGCTCTTTTTGAATTCTGCTCTAGACTCACAAGTTAGGCATATGGGCTGTAAGAGCAGAAGACAATATCAGTTCAGAAATGTTTTCTTAACAGAGAGAGATTCAAGGCTCTCTCAGAGGTTAACTCCTCTCTGTATATATCTTTTTTCTTATTAATATTAATATAATAGACTTTACCCAGAAAAAAAAGAAAAAAGATAAGAGGAACTTATCTCTTATTAACATATGTAAAATCCAACCAAGTCAAGGACTTCCATGTACCACCCGGCCACAACTTAGGTTGAGCCAAATCTTTCTTTCAGTGAATCACCCTTGTGCCATATTTCAAGAACTAATGTGGGATCTCATGGGATAAACCAATTCATAAACAACCAAGGGAACCCAAAGGTTAAACCACCTCCACCCACACCTTATCGTGATCTCACCTAAACTAGCCTTGAGATCACAAAACCAAACCGAGCTTAGATGCCTCAGTATTCCTTCACCATCCCTTGAGGAATTTCTTGACTCCACCCACCTATCAAGGACTTCTAGGAGAAAACCATCTCCACCCCCAATCCTTGGGATTTTCTTGATACCACCTCACTTGAATCCAAAACCTTCCAACAATTCAAAGCTCAACTAAGAATGAATCCCATCACACCATGGCTATTTGAAAATGGAAAGGTAAGACTAAAAGCACTGTCAAATGAGGAAAATCACATGTCAATGACAACAAATGAGGCAAATACATGCATGCATATACCATGCCTTCCATAACCATCTAGGAAATAATACATCCAACCGGTTAACTACAAATATTCTTGTTGAAGCTACTTGAACCAACTCTTTCTTGTTTGATCGTTGATTTCCTTATCCTTCCTTTGTTTTCCTTGTCTTTCCATTGCTTTGCTTTTCTTTCATTTGCTTGCTTTCTTTCCTTCTCCTCTTGGTGCTTGTTTCCTCTCTGAAATTGATTCCAAAACTCAAATGAATAAATGCCCCAAACTGATGCTCTGTTGTATTTTTATTATTGATGCCTATATTTTCTTAATTTTCCCTTAATTTTCCATGAATTTATTCTTCACATGCAACCTGTGACCTTTCATCTCCCTTTTCTCTTATTTTGTCTTATTTTCCATTATTTTCACAAAATAAATGCCAATAATGTCTTTTTGTCTTTTCAAAGTCTTTGTCAATGTCTCTGCAAACTTCCCCTTAGCCATAATAAACAACAAGTGATGCCCACTGGGATGCTTTTCCTAACATTCAACTTCGAATATGTGTCCCATGACCTTGGTCTTATTTTTCTTTTATTAACTTTATTACATGAACTTTCAACTCGGGGATGTTACCGACCCCACCCCCCTAGGGGAGCACTATCATTAGTGTCCAATGACACCTATAACCAACAAGACTGCCAAAAACAAAAACATACTACCCATGGAGATTTATAACTTAGCTCGTTGCAGTATTTACAATGAATAACCTCCTCAAAAGAAAAACCATCTTGACAAACATGACAACCATACCACTTATTAGAGATTTATAACATAACTCATTTCTATATTTACAATATCATCCATACATAAATATGTACATATACCAAAATCTCATTTTATTCCACTGGTAAATAATGAAGGATACATAGCCCGCATTTGATCAACCATCTCCCATCTAACTTCTTAAGGTCCAAAGTGCTTCCACTTCACTTTAAATTGCTCAATTGCTCTATTCTGGAGCATGAGTTGTTTCCGCTGCAATATGCAAAGAGGTTTTTCTTGGAATTTTCCTTTTGGCTCCACTTGTAATACATACCAATCAATAACACGATCAACATCTGTGTTGAGAATTTTTTTGGTGATAATCACATTAGAGATAATTTTTCGATGTGTTTTGAACCATCTAGTGTGGTTCATCATCAGGACAAGAGAGAAAATCAAATCATGGCATCAAATTAAATAAGTAGGGCGATGTAGAGATAATTACTTCTAATGGGTAGAATCTAACGATTAATTTTGAATAAGGAAAAATTATTTATTAATAAATAAAAACATAATAAACATAAAACAAAAAAAGAATTAAAAATAGAAGTTATAAAGAATAAAATTAAAAAGAAAAAGAAAGAAAAGAGACCAACCTATGATCAACATCTTTCACATATCTTTTAAGTAATGAAACATGGAAAAAGTCATGGACTTTCACTATCAGAAGTAGTGCAATTATGTAGGCCACTGATCCAATCCTCTCAAGGATCTCAAAAAGCCTGCAATACCAATGTGTCAACTTGACACATGATCGGTTCTCAAGGAGTTCTTCTTCTGATTGATGTGCAATTACACATGCTCCCCAACCTGAAACTCCTTAAATGCCCTGTTCTAGTTTGCCTAACTCTTATGTTTGTTTTGTGTTTCCTTTAGATTCTTTTTTATAACTTGCATTCCATTTTCCATCTCTGCTAACATGTCCAGCCCTATAAACACCTTGTTCACTGGATCACTCCAGTTGATGGGAGTATTACAAATCTACCCATAGAGTGCCTCAAATAGATTCATACTCGGTGACTCTTGATAGCCATTGTTGTAAGAAAACTCCACTAGTTGAAGATACTCCTCCACCTTCATTATGGATGCATAACATACATCCTCAACATATCCTCCAATATCCTATTGACCCTCTCTATATATTCGTCTGCCTGTGGATGATAAGTTGTACTGAAGACCAACCTTTTACCCAAACCTATGTAAAAATCTGGAAGTGAACTTAGCATCTCTATCTGACACATTATTCTTTGGAACACTTTACAACCTCACTATCTCCTTGATAATGACTTTTTCTACCTCACTAGCTGAATAAGTAGTCTTCACTAGAATGAATTGAGCTACATTGCTCAACCTATCAACCACAACCATGATGGAATAATGCTTATTTGATGTCCTCAAAAAACCTGTAATGAAATCCATGGAAATGACCTCCCATTTCCACTCTTGAATCAGAATAGGTTGTAACAAACTAATTGGCTTCTTACACTCAACTTTCACTTGCTGACAGTCCCAACATCTAGCAACAAACTCCACCACTTCCTTCTTTAAATTTGGCTGGTGTAGAAATTCTTCATAGTTGTCAAAGTCTTTTGATATCCCGGGTCACCTGAATATGGCTTGACATGAAATTCCCTCAAGATAAGCTTCTTGATCGCACTGTCATCCAACACATAGATCTTGTCCCTAAATCTCACCAATCCATTTGTCGTGAGATGATAGTGCACATCATGTTCACTGGTACTCTGTTGTAGCTTGTGCTTAATTTGCTGATACTTGTGATCCTGTTGTATTTCCTGTAAGATTCAATCTTATAAATATATCCCATAAGAGATCACAACTACAACATGGTTTACCTTCACTCTCATACTTAAAGCATCTACAACCATGTTCTTATCTCCTTTAATGTATCTAATCTCAAATTAAAACTCACTAAGTGTATCCAACCATCTAGCTTTCATAGCATTCAGATTAGGTTGGTCAAATAGATATCTCAGTCCACTATGGTCACTCATCAATACAAACCTCATACCAAGAAGATAGTGCCTCCACATCTTGAAGGCATGAATAATAACTGCCAACTCAAGATCATGTGTCACATAATTCTACTCATGATCATTCAATTTCCTTGATTCATATCACACCAATCATCCCTCCTGAATTAGGACTCCATCGAGTACTCTCTTGCAAGCATCTATGTACACTACAAACTATTTATTCGAATATGCAATATTTAGAACTAGAGCATTTGTAAGAAACAACTTCAACTGCTCAAAACTTGCTACACATTCATCTGTCCTTTCCTCCATAGTGATGTAATAGGTTATGAAATCTGTGAGAAGTTCCTGATGAAATACCTATAGTAACCTACTAGCCCCATGAATGATCTGACCTCATCCACATTCTTAGGAGTTGCACACTACATGATATCTCTTATCCTTTTCAGATCCATTGTTATGCCTTCCTTGGAAAAAAAATGACCCAAGTAATGTACCTTTACTTGAAATAAATTGCACATGCTAAGTTTGGCATACAACTGATGCTCTCTTAGCAATCTCAATACTGTTGCTAAGTGTTCTGATTTCTCTTCCTCATTCTTAGAATATATCAATATATCATCAATGAATACAATAAAAAATTTGTCTAGATAAGGGCACAACACACCATTCATCAAGCGCATGAAAGTAGTTGGAGCATTAGTCAAACCTAAAGGAACAAAAAAAAACTCATAATGCCCATACCTAGTCCAGAAAGAAGTCTTGTAGATGTCCTCTTCTTTGATGCGTACGTGATGGTATCTTGATCTCAAATCAATCTTTGAGAACAACATTTCTCCCTTCAACTATTCAAACAAGTCATCAATCCTCGACAACGGATACCTATTATTTATGGTCACCTTGTTTAGTTGCATATAATCAATATACAATCTAAGAGTACCATCCTTCTTCTTCACAAGCAACACTAGTGCACCCCGAGGCGATACACTTGGCCTAGTGTATCCCTTTTCAAGCATTTCCTTCAACTGAAAATTCAATTCCACAAATTTTGGAGTGCTCAGTTGGTATGGTGCCTTTCATGTTGGTGTTTCCCCTAGTACCAACTCAATAGAAAATTCAACTTCCTTGTGGGGAGGAAACTGTGAAATATCTACCAGAAACACATCTTGATATTTCTGGGAAATACAATACCTCTGTAGGACTTCCACATCTTCAACATCCTTACCCTTATCACTATAAATATTAAATACAAATAGTACACACCCCTTCCTGTGACTACACTTTTCCAACATAGTTGTAACCATCCTCATTGATGAAGGCTTCTTATTTCCCCACAAGATTCTCTTTTCCCCATTATCATCCACGCACTTAATAGCCTTGTCATATCAATCTATTTTGGTCCTATGGAGGTAAAACCAATCCATAACCAGAAGCATACTATATGATCCAAATATAAGCACATTTAGATGTGCTAATGTAGGGATACCATTCAAATCAAATGCCCAAGCCGTTACCCAATGATGAACTCTCTTCTTAGTACTTGTAGTCAATTGCACCAACCAAGACTTTGCATGCACTTCTTTTCTCAAACGACACTTATCCACCAGGCTAGGATTAACATAACTATAATTCGATCTAGGGTCAATCAAAATAGAAACAACTCAATCACAAAGCTTACCTTCCATCTCAATAATGGATACATGGTGATCTACCTACTTATTTTCCACAACTGCATAAATCCGAGGAGTGCTATGAAAATATCCCCAAATATATGCACCTCCAGAGCATTATAGATATGAATATTTCCACCTTGGTACAATGGACAATCTTTCTTGCAATGGTCTTTTCAACAAATCCAACACTGTAATAGTCACCTACCACCACCTCTACTCTGATGCTCTCTAGGGTACGACCCATTTCCCTTCTCAACTGCATTAAACTTCTTGTAAGGAACCACATTCTCTTTCTCACCTGCATCCTAAGGTCTTCCCCACTTCGGTGACCACATCCCTTTAAATTTATCATTCCCTTCAATTCATGGTTAGGCTCAACTTTACGCTTTGATTGCTCATAACAATGCTTTAGTTTCCTGATGGCTTCCTCCAATGACCGTGGCTCATTAAATTCAATCTGGTCTATATATGTTACTGGAAACCCACTTATGAATCTCTAAATATTTGCTTTGTCATCGTTGTGGTAAGGCACATGCCTCAATAGCTCCAGGAACCTGCTAGTATACTCATCATCTATAATAGAACCCATTTGCAGCTCATAAAACTCCTTAGCTCTATCATCATAATACCTCTCAGATAGGTACTTCTTCTTGAAGATTCTCTCGAACTCATCCCAACTCAAGTCTTCTTTTGGAATGCCTCTTACATTCTTCACATATTCCCACTAGATATCTGCTTTCCCTTTAAGACTAAAGGTGGTTATTTTGGCTTTCATGTTCTCTAAGTAGTTATGCAATCTAAATAATTTCTTCATCCCAAGAAAACATGCCTCTGCATCTTTTGACTTCTTCATCTCTCCATCAAATGTAGGGACTTAACTTTCTTGAACTCATTAGGCATGCACTTATTCCTCCTATAATGATGATGGTGGTGAGACTGATGTCTCATGGATGAGGAAATAGAATGAAACTCATACATACCAGTCCTCTTGTCAGGGGTACCCAATGATCTACCACCTTTGACTGTATCCCTTCTATCCAACATGTATTACGATTGAGACCTACTACCGTATGCCCCATTAGTATTCTCTTCCAATTCTTAACTAATCCCCAATTGTCCTTGTCTCTGCAAGTTTGATAAACTATGAATGATGACTGCATTACCCTCTACCTTCTTTTCTTGAGCCCTTGCAATTATTTCCTAAACCTCAACCAATTTGTCATTGTTTGCCTTGAAAATTTTGATTTCTTCCCTCAAACTCCTCAACATATCTTCTATATCAGGAGAATACTCATCTCCTTGCATCCCAACTGATATGTAAGGAGAGTCATGTGAACTGTATTCCACCATTTTGCTCGTCATATTTGATTCTCTTCTTCCTACAAGTATACCATGTCAAATAAACCAAATAGATACCACAACCAAAATGATACCTAAATGACGTTCAAGGAAGTCTTCTCTCATCTACAAAATGAGTCCACATTAGCACGATACATGTATAATCATAATTACATCAATATGCAAACATCATGCATGACTATACCAACTGCATACTATGACCTCATGCATGAAAACAATAACCATGACAACGCATGCATAGCCACATGCATCTAGCCCATCTATTCCAAGTGTTTGAACCATGCTCTTATACGACCATATGGTATCAGATACTACCCAAAGAGAAAGCAACCTACTTCGATACCACTCTATAATGCCACCTCCCACACTTACCCACTTTCATTGTCCTTCAAGGGTAAACATGAGCAAAGGGATACTATGACATGACTCAACCTCCTAAATGTGGTTAAGGAAGTGGAATTGACAACTTGACACTTTACTGACTTCCCTTAGGTCTTATAGGACCCCCAAGAGCTAACCAACCACTCTAGGTGCCAAACCCCTGAGTTAACTTTCCTTTTCAATGAACTATAGCCTCAATCACTTCGATGACAAGGAAAGCTAGTGAATTTAACCCTCCAGTCGCTCCCATGAGCATGCTTCCTAGTGACTGCGACCTAATTTACTTAGTTATGTGCCAGTGACCCTCAGATCCGAGCCACACTTTTTAGGGCTAGGATCAAGACCTCTACTAAGAAATTAATGAAACTCTTAGAAATGATAAATAACACAAAGACAAAGCCTTTAACACAAAACTTAATTAGGGAATTAACCTAGCCCATTCTAGCTATAACAATCATTTTGTCAAACACATTGAGAACATGTAATCTATAGTTCATGAATGCATATCTAAACATAGAGATTTTAAACTTATCTGAGGTTTACAAAGAATGACTAATTCCCTCTCACAAAAACTGCAATAACATATATTAGGTCATGCATTCAATAATCATTCATTTTTCAGTCAAAACATAATGATAGCCATGACTAGAATCTGTAATAAAACCATGCTTATAACCAACATATAACTAGAATAATAGTAATGATAGAACAACCATCAAAGCCACATAATAAAAATTACATTTAATCATAAAATACAAGAGCAACTTAGCTCTTAATAACATATGCAAAATCAAACCAAGTCAGGGACTTCCACGTACCACTCGACCATAAATATGGCTGAACCAAATATTTATTTCAACTAATCACCCTAGTGCCATATTCCAAGCATGAATGTGGGATCTCATGGGATAAACCAAGGGAATCCATAGGTTAAACCACCTCCACCGTCACCTTATTGCGATCACACCTAAATCGATCATGAGCTCACAAAAACAAACCTAGCTTAGATGCCTCAGTATTCTTTCACCATCCCTTGAGGAATTTTCTTATCTCCCCCCACCTATTGAGGGCTTCCTGGAGAAAACTATCTCCACACCCAACCCTTGGGGATTTTCTTGAGACCACATCACCTAGATCCAAAACCTTCCGGCAATCCAAAGCTCATGATCGATGATGATGATGAACCACACTAGTTGGTTTGAAACGCGTCGACAAATATCTTTTTCATGTGATTTACGCCGAAGCTCTTCTTATAACTATGATGAATCACAGAAGCCTCAATTCTACAATCCAAAGCTCAATCAAGGATGAATTTCATCACACCAAGTTATCCAGATATGGAAAAGCATGGCTAAAACCACTGTCAAACCAAGAAAAACCCATGGCAATGATAACAAATGAAATACGCACATGCATATACCATGCATGCCAAAACCATCTAGGAAATCATACATGCAACCTGTTACCTACAAATATTCCGAATGAAGTTTCTTAATCCAACTCTTCCTTGCATGATTCTTGCTTTCCTTGTCCTTCCTTTGTGTTCCTTTTCTTTCCTTTGATATCCTTGTAATTCCTTTGCTTGCTTTCTTTCCTTCTCCTCTTGGTGCTCTTCACCTCTCTGAAACCAATTCTAAAACTCAACTGACAAAAGGCCTGAAAACTATGCTTTGATGTCTTTTTATTATTGATGCCTCTAATTTCTTAAATTTTCCTCTATTTTCCTTCAATTTCCTCCTGACATGTAACATGTGAACATTCACCTCCCTTTATTCCTATTTTCCATTATTTTCATAGAATAAATTCCAATAATGTTTTTTTTCCTTTTCAAATCCTTTGCCAATTCCTTTTCCAATTTTCCCTTAGCCATAATAAACAAAAGGTGATGCCCACTAGGATGATTTTCCCAACATTCAACTTGGAATACATGTCCCATGAGCTTGGTCTTATTTTTCCTTTATTAACTTTATTACATGAACTTTTAACCTAGGGTTGTTAGATTGTGTCGTTATTCTTTGGCTACATCCGTATCTATGCTATAATAATTTTACATGGTATCAGAGCTACAGGGGCCTCGATAAGATGCATAAACAATCTTTCACAGGTTTGAAGTTCAAGAATTGGAAATTGTTGGGAGACTTGTTTTTCTGAGCAAAATTTTAGAGAATTATTGCATTTTCTCCTACAACTGCAAGGTGAAAGAATGGAGTTTCCATATTCAGCTATTCTCACTTCATATAACTAATTCTAATGGAAGCCAAATATTTTTCTTCACCTTGGAGGCAAAGACTTGTATCAGATAGTTATGAATATGAAAGTTGAACCCAATCCTACCATTGAAAAATCAAAATACTTCAACAATATGGATGAGGCTTTCAGTGTTCTATTGTTGACCATATGTCCAACATTGCATTTCCTTGTGGACACATGCACCACTATGAATGAGGTTTCGACAACCTTGGAGAATTTATTTGGAAAGCAAGATGAGATGTGGGCTCATATTCTCGAAAATGAGTTAAATTCCTTAGATCCAAACAACTTTGAGAACATTCATGATTTATTTACAAAATTAATCATTTCTTCTTCAATTACAGGACTGTGGTATCAATAAATTCAAATAGGAAGGTCAATTGATATTTTCTGTTTTGTCTAAATTAGACCTTGAATATGTTTTTTTTTTCTACCTTTCATATAGTTAGACTTGAAACCACAAATAAATGGAAAATGCCCAAAATTGATGCATTTATCGAGTCTCTCATTCACGAGTAGGATAAGTTCATCAATATGGGTTCATTAAAGTCTTCAGATGCACATGCACTTGCCATACATGAAAGAGGAAATTCCAACTCGAAACCAAATCAATAATCCAAAGGCAAAGGAAAGGAAAGAGATCCAAATCCAAGAAAGAGAGGAAAGCCAAAAGCTCCAGGTGATTCTTCCATGTAGGTTTTAACTCTATACAAAAATTACTTGTATACGAATTCTAAAAAACAGAAAATAAACAATGGCGAGAGCATAAAACATGAAATAGATATAAACAAAGATTTCCCCCTAGATCCCAAAACCAGGACTACTAGATTTATTTTTCATTATATTCCTTTCAATGTTACAATACATGTATATACATGTTGAAGCATCCATAGCCCTAATCCATTAACCATGTATTAGAACATAATTGTAGTTCACTTGACTAGACCTAAAAAATACCATGGACAGAAAGCCATCATGCCCAAAACCATGTGTGAAGTCCATGCACAAAGCCATAGGTAGGTTTGCCCACCTAATATAGGATCTAAAAAAAAATCCTATGGCACTGCCCCAGAACTTGTGTAGGGGGGCTACCGCCCCCCTCCATACCCCCTAACAGGGGGGGCAACCACCCCCCTAGTTGTGGAAAGAATATAACACACATCGAACATTCTCCCCCTTGTTGTTTTCTTTCCATAAGAGAGATTAGTCATTGATCTAGCCCTACAACACCCATTTTTTCTCTACACCAAGAGAACTTCTCAGTGCTCACATACTTAGTCAATCCACCTGCAGTACTCTTCAAAGTGTCCATGTTTACCAGCAACACCTTTTTGTCCTCAAACATATCCCTCACAAAGTGATATTGAACATTAATGTGCTTTGTCTTTGAATGATAAGCAAGGTTATTTGCCAAGAAAATTTCACTTTGGCTGTCATAGTCTATCCGTATAGCTCATTGTACTAACCCCATACTTGAACACAATATTTGCAACCAAATTGCTTCCTTGCTTGCCTGAGTGGCTCCCATGTATTCTGCCTCTATAGTTGAAAGTGCCACTATAGACTATCTCTTACTCATCGAACTGACTGTACCTCCAAATAGGTTAAACACATACCCACTTGTAGGTCTTCTCTGATCCAGATCTCTAGCCCAGTCTGCATCAACAAAGCCACAAATGTCCAAAACTCTGTCCAATCCTAGTCTTGCTTGATAGCACAAACCATAATCACTAGTGCCATGCAAATACCTAAAAACACACTTCACTGTTGTCCAATGCTCCTTCCCTCGTTTTGACATAAACCTGCTCAATACTCCCATTGCATGTGCAATGTTTGGTCTAGTGTAGACCATTTCATACATCAAGCTACTGATTGCACTTGCATATGGAACATGGGACATTTCCTCTTCCTCTTCTTGTGTCTTGGGACAAATAAATAACTTTACACCTACAAGAATAGGAAACTTCACCGGTTTTCTATCTTGCATATTAAACCTCTACAATATTGTCTCGGCATACTTCCTCTGGTTTAACCAGAGCTTCCTCTTTTCCCCATTTCATTTAATTTACATGCACAAAATATAGTTTGCAGCACCAATATATTTCATGTCGAATTTGGAGGAAAATTTGGTCTTCAAATCTTGGATAATCTCTTTGTCATTTCCAACCAACAACATATGATCCACATACAAGATTAGATAAATAACATAGTCGCCAATTGATTTGAAGTACACATAGTGATCTTCTTTGGTTCTGGTGAAGCCAAGTCCCCATATAGATGTATCAATTTTTTGATACCACATCCTTGATGATTGTTTTAACCCATACAGGGATTTTTTAAACTTGCATATCTGGTTTTTCTTCCCCTTCACCACAAAGCCTTTAGGTTTCTTCATGTAGATCTCTTCTTCTAGATCCATGTGAAGAAATTGTGTCTTCACATCCATCTCTTCTACCTCAAAATCAAAAGCAACAATAATAGATAAAAGTAATCTAATAGAAGCTACCTTCGTAACAAGAGAAAAAATATCACCAAAATCAATTCTTCGCACCTAGGAATAACCTTTTTCCACCAACCTAGCTTTGTATTTATTCACCCTACCTTCAACATTCATATTCTTCTTAAATGCCCATTTTCTTCCAATGGGTTTCCTTCTAGCTGACAACTCCACCAGATCCCAAGCCTCATTTTTGGGCAAAGATGCCATTTCGTCAACCATGTCCTCTTTCCAGAGTTTTCCATCCTATGAATCTATTGCCCCACTGATAGTTCTACGATCATCATCAGTAATAGATAAAGAAAAGTTTGAGCAAAACTAAGATGGAGTATACCTTTCTGGCTGCCTTCTTTCTTGAATTGATCTTCTCACAGCTAGAGTTTGTGGCTTGTCATCTTCTGATTCCTCTTTTGCTGTAGAGTTAGATTCTTCCTCCTTTAGCTCAAACTCTATCTTCTCATGTTCCTTTGGTCAGGCTTCATGTTTGATAACATCCTTCACCTCTCTAAACACTACATCTTGATTGTATATAATCTTCTTTGTTTCTGGGTTCCAAAGCTTATAACCTTTTAAACCATCCTTATACCCAATAAAGATGCACCTTCTAGATTTACTGTCCAACTTCGTTCTTTTCTCCTTTGGAACATGTACATATGATTCACATCCAAATACCCTCAAATGTAAAAGAGAAGATTTCTTACTAGTACATATCTCTTGTGGAGTCTTGTCCTCCAAAACTGATGAAGGTTCTCTGTTGACCAGGTAACATGCAGTCTCCAATGCTTCTGTCTAGAATTCATGTCCTAACCCGACACCACTAAGAATGCTCCTTTCCTTTTCCATCAATGTCTTGTTCATTCGTTTTCCAGCTCCATTTTGCTGAGGTGTGTATGGAGTAGTCTTATGTCATGCTATACCACACTTCTTACATAACTCTTCAAATTTCATCTTGAAAAACTCTCCACCGTTATTTTTCCTCAACACTTTTATCTTCTTCTTTGTCTGGTTTTCTACTAGAGCCTTAAATTATTTAAACTTGTCAAAGACTTTAGATTTATTCTTGAGGAAATATATCCATGTATTCCTTGAGAAGTGATCTATAAATGATACATAGTACATAGACTTACCCAGTGATGGAACTGACACAGGTCCAAACACATCACTGTGAACAAGCTCTAATATCTATTTCACCCTCTTAGCACTAGAGGGGAAACTCACCCGATTATGTTTCCCATATACACAATTTTCACAGAAATCAAAATCCAGAGAGCTATTAGACATACCTTATACCATACCTTTACCATGAAATATTCAAAGGCCCTTCTCTACAATATTTCCAAGCCTTTGATGCCATAGCATGGTCTTTTCTCCAAAGACCACTAGATTTTCTATTCCACTTTCAAGAACCATAGAACTGTTGCACCCATCAATAACAATGCTACCCTGAAGCTTGTACAGAGTTCCAATCTAAACTCCCCACATCAATACTAGTGCTCCCAAAACCATCTTGCTGTTATCTTTCTTGAACACTGTTTTTACACCTAGATCAACCAACTTTCTTACAGAAATCAAATTTCTGGCCAATGCAGGAATATGTAGAACACCTTTAGGTGTTATAATCATTCCACCTTGCAACTTCAACTTGATTTTTCCTCAACCAACTATTCTAGCCTTCCTTTCCTCCCCTAAGAAGACATCACCACCATCATATTTCTCATACTCACAGAACCACTCTCTATGGGGATTAAAGTGAATGGATGCACCTGATTCAATCAACCATTCCTCATGATCTACGTGTGTACTTGAAGAAGAAGCCAAGTACACATCCCCATCTTCATTTGAGATGGTTTCACCTCTGGAGAAGGATCATCATTAGATCCCTTTCCTTTCTCCAGTGTTTCAGATTTATAGTCCCTTTTGAAGTGCCCTTCCTTTCCACATTTCTACCACACCTTTACAAGTTTTCCTAGAGATTTAGATCTCCCTATACATTTAGATCTCCCACTCGAGGAATTATTTTTGTTTATGTTCTGGGACTATCCTCGTACAGACAA
The DNA here is from genome assembly GCA_000404065.3 of Pinus taeda. NCBI lineage: Eukaryota > Viridiplantae > Streptophyta > Pinopsida > Pinales > Pinaceae > Pinus > Pinus taeda. Next base: position 28,172 of record APFE031479004.1, read on the forward strand.
GGAATCACCATTTTGGCCCTCCATATTTTTCCATCTCATCTCCTCCGACAACAAGGATGAGACTATTTCATCAAACCGCAAGGCAATTGCATTGCTACCTATTGCAACAACTAGACTATCCCACAAATCTGGTAGAGAACACAAAAAACTGATGCACTTATCTTCATTTGAAATTTAATATCAACAGATAATAATTGGCTTACCATAGTATTGAAGGCATTCAGATGCTTTGTCACAGAGTCTCCATCTTTCATCCTCAAGTTATACAACTTTTTTCATACGAACAATTTATTCACCAGAGACTTAGATTGGTACAAAGTCACCATAAAGCCTTCACCGAAGCTTCCACTAATACATTCAACAATATTAAATCCAAGACACATAATCATATTTTGCTCTTTACCTTTCGATCCAACTTCGCCCAATCTTTAGTTGGCATTTTTCGTTGGTTTAGTACCTGGTTCTACTGTGATCCACTGATCTTTATCCACTAGTAGATCCTCCATCTTGACTTTCTACAACTCAAAGCTTTGACCATTAAATTTCTCGATCTCTATCTTTCCACTACTCACCATCTTCTTTCATCACAAGAATCAATCCCGCAGATCTCCCACTAAAAATGGTGTACCACAGGCCCAAGCAAAACCCCTCAGCAACAAAAGTGTCCCCTTGAAGCCAAAACAACTCTGATACCAAATGTAGGTTTTAACCCTGTACATAAATTACCTGCATATGAATTCTAAAAGATATAAAATAAACAATGGCGATATCATAAAATATAAACATATATACACAGATATTTTCCCCTGGATGCAAAAACTGGGACTACCAAATTGTTTTTTCATTATACTCCTTTCAATGTTACGATACATATATATACATGTCAAAGCATCCATAAACCCCAATCTATTAACCCTCGATTAGAACATAACCATAGTTCCCTTGACTGGATCTACAAAATACCATGGATAGAAAAGAATCATGCCAAAACCCATGTACGAAATCCATGCACAAAGCCATAGGTAGGTCCACCAACCTAATATAGGGTCCAAAAAAAATTTCTCAGGGCACTGCCCTGGAGCCCATGTAGGGGGCCACTACCCCCCTGCATACCCCCCAACAGCGGGGACATCTACCACCCCTATGAACCCCCTATTGTATCTAACGCAACATACAGGGGTGACTGCCACCCCTCACGCGTGGGGTAGTTGTGGAAATAATATAACACACACTCAACATTCCAGATTCAAGGGTAAGAATGGAAAGAAAGGAAACTCTAAGTGTCCTTATTGTAATAGAGGCTATCATTTTGAATCCTCTTGCATGCAAAAGATAATAGATCTAATGGAAAAGAATCTTCAACAAAATAATATTGTTCATCACATTCTAAAAAGTGCAAGGAAGAAGACAAAGGAAAAACCATTAGAAACAAGGGGCAATGGTCATGGTTTTATTGACCTTAATTATATGCTATAACAATGGATCATTGATTTAGGAGCTTCACATCATACAAATTCATTAAAGGAAACTTTTTCTTCTCTACATGCACACTTGGGACCTCCTATTATCATGGGGGACAATTCTACAATTGAAGCAACTCGATAAGGGTGAGTGAAATTCAAAGATGGAAGTTTTGAGAATGTCTTGCATATTCCAAGGCTTCCTATGAATCTTATTTTAATGTATCAGATGAGCCACACTGGCACCAAAATAAAAGTGGAATTTACCTTGGATTTTGTGATAATTTATGATATGTAAACCAATATGATGATTGCATCGAGAAAGGTAAATGATTAATCTCATCTATATACATTTTCTAATTTTGTCCCTCACTTAGATTTTGTTTTTCTATTTATGCATGAAAATGAAGAAAAACGATTTGGCATTACAAATTTGGACACTTGAAATTTAGATATATGCAACAACTTAGTAAGCAATGGATGGTTAAAGGATTATGAACCAATGGATTTTCAAATGGTGTTTGTAATGGATGTGCACTTGGAAAACATCCACAAGACAAGTTCGAGAAGGGGCATGCATGGATAACCTCTTCTCCTTTGGAGCTTGTACACAATGATCTCATGGGTCCATTTCCAGTACCTTCAATGAGAAAAGAAAGATTTGTGTTGTCATTTATAGATTATTACACAAGATTCACTTGGGTTTACTTCGAGAAACTCAAGTATGAAGTTTTTCAACATCTAAATATTTTCAAATAACATGCGGAAAATCGGTATGGAAAATTCATCAAGATCCTCCACATAGATAATGGGAAGGAATATGTAAACAAAGATATCCAGAGTCTTTGTAATGAAGTAGGCATACAATTGTAACATATAGTTCCTTACAGTCCACAACAAAAAATGGTAGTTGAGAGGAAGAATAGATATTTGAAAGAGATGGGCAGTTGCATGTTGCATGCAATATCTTTTCCATCAAAATTGTAGGCTAAAGCTATCAATCATGTCTCATACATATATACTAGATATCCTCATAAATATATTATTGGAAAAAACCCTTTTGAGGGTTGGAATGGCATGCAACCTGAAGTTAGTCATTTCCACATTTTTAGATCTCAACGATGGGCCCGCATTCTTATAGAGAAGAGAAAGGCTTTGGAGCCTTAGAGGAAGGCATGCATGTTTGTTATATATTATGATGAATTAAAAGGGCATATATTTCTTTATATCAATTTTCAAGAGCTATTTATTGAAAGGAGTGTAAAGTTTGGAGAAGATGCTTTGCATGCACCACTAGATGAACCTCTTACAAATTTTCCCTCACCACTAATTCAGGAGTATGTAGATGATACTTCATATCATAATTCTAATCTATACGAGCCTTTTCATGTGAAACTTGTTATACCACTAGTTGTTGAACATCGATATAATACTTCCTCATGCTGTTCAAAAGATTCTTGACCACCTTCAACACAAAAATGGCACAACATGAGTGATCTCTTAGATGATCCTCCTACTATAACTAGTTTGAGGAATCTCCCCAAGCACTCTTAGCTATGGAGCCATACATGCCCATGAATTCTTATATGATTTATGTATCTAATCCATAAACTTATGTAGAATTAGCTAGGCATCCTGAATAGGACATAATTATGGATGAGGAATACAACTTTCTCATTGAGAACCATACTTCAAATCTAGTTTCACTACCTTCCAATTGTAAACTTGTTAGGTGAACATGGGTTTAATCGACCAATAAAGTAGCATATGGCCAAGTTAGTTGATATAAGGCACGATCAGTGGAAAAATGATTTAAGCATGTACATGGTTTTGACTATGATGAGACTTTTTCTCTAGTGGGAAAAATGGATTCCATTCGGATAACTCTCTCCATTGCAATAACAATAGGATGGGAGGTGCATCATATGGATATGAAGAATGCAATTATTCATGATGATATTGAGGAGGAAATCTACATGGATCAACCATAGAGATACGTGAAAAAATCATCTTTGGTATGCAAACTAAAGAAGTCTCTCTATGGCCTCAAGAAGGCACCTAGAGCATGGTATGCAAAGATGGATTCCTATTTGTTATCTCAAAATTTTATATGCTACAAATTTTATTCCAATCTTTATTTGTTAAAGAAAATTCACTCCCTGTTGATCATAGTACTCTACGTCAATGATCTTTTTATAACAAGTAGTTGAACTTCTGCCATTACTGAGATTAAAACTACATTGCATAAGCGGTTTTCTATGACAGACATGGGATTGCAATTTTTTTTCCTTGGATTGGAGATCAATCAAAGTGGTTCTGGGATTAGAATTTCTCAACCAAAGTATGATATATATATTTTGGCATGATTTCACATGAGTCACTACAATTCAACAACGACACCTTTCTCATCAAGGATAAAGGTTGAGAATGGAAAATATTGTTAGGATATTTCGACACATAGGAAATAGTTATGTATAACTTGGTCTAGTATAGAGTTAGGTAAAGTGTGTTTCTTTACTATGTACATTTGTAACTTACAATCCAACGGTCACGATATGTAGTG
>APFE031479004.1:39757-52415 GCA_000404065.3 Pinus taeda
CGTAGAAGCTAGTAAGGAAGCCTTGTGGCTTCGTCAGATCCTATCAGAGTTTGGCTTTCAGCAACATCATCCGACTACACTTTGGTGTGACAATCAAAGTGCCATTCAACTATGCAAAGATCGAGTCCAACATCAGCGTAGCAAACACATTGAACTACACATGCACTTCATTAGAAAGCTCATTCATGACCATGTTCTTGAAGTGCAAGATTGTTCAACAGATGATCAAGTTGCAGAGATCTTTACAAAGGCTCTCACAGAGGCAAAGTTTACTAAACTTCGATTTATGATTGGAGTTCAGGAATTTGTCACTAAGGGGGGATAGGCTCTAGTGCCTCCTTCCTTCTCCTATTGTGTCATATTTGTAAATCCTTCAATCCTATCCCAAGTTGTTCTTAAAGGGGAGTGTTAGGATATTCCGACACATAGGAAATAGTTAAGTATAACTTGGTCTAGTATAGAGTTAGGTAAAGTGCGTTTCTTTACTATGTACATTTGTAACTTACAATCTGATGGTCACGATATGTAGTGATCCGACGGTTCATTCTCTCCTTGGTATTACTGACACTTGATCCATGGCTTAACACTCGATTGGTCCATGATTTCTATTTAAAGCGCATGGAGGATAGTTTGTAGGTTAACTGTTCATGAGAGAAGCTTATGTAAATTTTCATTCTTTTATTAATGAATTGCCTGAAGTGGCCACATTGGCTCAGGCCGTGGACTGTTTCCCTCTTTGAGGGTTTTAACCACGTCAAAAATACTGGTGTATTGATCTGTGATCTATTTGTGAGCGGTGTCCTTTTGGCGTTCTGTCTGAGGAACTTACCCTGTAAATTCCTACAAAGACCACCATTGATTGATTGCACATTGTATTGTTAGATTGTGGGGAGACTTCTTTATCTCACTTACTCCCATCCTAATCTCTCATATGTTGTAGGAGAAGTTTCCAGATACATGCGAAAGCCACATGAGTTACATTGGAAAGATGCAAATTACATCCTTCGATATGTTTAGGGGACAATCACTTATGGGATTTATTATGCAACACATTGTTCCTTGGATGTGAATGGGTTTACAAATTCATATTGGGTTGGTGACATCCTTGATCATACATACACCTATGGTTATGTAATTTGTTTAGGATTAAAACCCAAATGTTGGTCGAGTAAGAAGCAGGATGCCATTGCATTATCATCAACATAGGCCAAGTACAATTGAGGACTCAATGCAACTATTCAGGACATTTGGGTACAACATTTCCTTTCTAGGCTTGGTATTAGTGTTCATCATCTCACTGTCATATGGTGTGATAATCAAACCACACTAAAGTTTTACAAAGATCTAGTGAAGCGACAATGAACCAAACATATTGAGATCTAGATGCACTTCATTAGAGAATTGATTCATGATGGAATCATCGATCTATACTACTGTCACAGTTCTGAGTAGAATACCGACATATTCACCAAAACATTCACTATGCAGAAGTTTCAGTTTTTTCAAGATCGTCTTAAGGTGAAGTACACAACTACTTAGCATGTTGTCTTTTATCTACTTTTTACATTATATTTTGAAGGGGGGTTTTCTTCCCACTAGGTTTCCCCCCTTTCCTCTTTTCATGCATTGTACATGGGTACCTAGATTATGGCCTTGTTACCGGGACTCATTTATTTTTCTTCATACTCACCTAAGTTATGCTTAAAGGGGGGTGTTGGTGTACATGAACTTAGTTAGCCTTAATTGGCTTCATTTAAACTCTAATTCTTTCATGTGATTCACACTTAGTTGGCGCTAGTTAAATCTAGTGTTTACATGTGGTGTGCACTTGGATTTAGTTAGTTAACTCTAGTGCTTTCTTGTGGTGCATGTCCATGTTAACATAATATAAAACACAATTAATTTTAGTTAGATTTAATTAGCCTTATTTATTGCATGTAAAACTATGATTAACTTAGTTTCTTTATGTATTGATTATAAACTCAATATTCATGAATCAAATTCATTCTCTATTCCAATATTCTTTTTCAATTCTTGCAAGTTTGTGCCATTATTCTTCTGAGCTAGATCTGTATATGTGTTGTAATAATTTTACATGGAGAGCTATAGGGTCATGGAGAAGGTCCTTGAACAATATTCTGCAGGTTTGAATATCAAGAATTGAAAATTGTTCGGAGATTTGATTTGTAGATTAGTATATTATATAATTGTTGAAATTAATGATACAACTGCAAGGTGAAAGAATGGATTTCCCATATTTAGTTATTCTCACTCCATATAACTACTTCCAATGGAAGCCAAAGATTTTTCTTCACCTCAAAGGAAAAGGCTTGTATAAGATAGTTATGAATAGGGAAATTGAACCCAATTCCGCCATTGAAAAACCAAATACTTCAATAGGATGGACAAGGCTGTTGGTTTTCTATTGTTGACCATGTCTCCAACATTTCATTTCAATATGGACATGTGCACCACCCTAAATGAGATTTGGACAACCTTGGAGAATCTATTTGGAAAGAAGGATGAGGTGTAGGCTCATATTCTCGAAAATGAGCTACATTCTTTAGATCCAAACAAATTTGAGAACATTTAAGATTTATTTACAAAATTCAAATGATTTCTTCTTCAATTAAAAGACCATGAGATTGATAAATCTAAACTAGAAGGTGAATTGATACTTTCTATTTTGTATAAATTAGGTCCTGAATATGTTGTTTTTGTTTCTACATTTCATACAGTTAGACTTGTAATTAGAGATAAATGGAAAATGTTCAACCTTGATGCATTTATTGAGTCTCTAATTCATGAGTAGGATAATATCATCAATATGGTTTCATTAAATTCCTCAAATACACATGCACTTTCAATGCATGAAAAGAGAAAGTCCAACTCAAAACCAAATAAGCAATCCAAAGGAAAAGGAAAGGCAAGAGATCAAGATCCAAGAAAGGGAGGAAATCCAAAACCTCCAGATGATTCTTCGAACTCCAAGGGTAAGAATGGAAGTAAAGGAAACTCCAAGTGTCCTTATTGTAACAAAGGCTATCATCCTGAATCCTCTTGCATTGAGAATAATATTAATCTCGTGGTAAATATTTTTCATCAAAATAATCTTGGTCATCCCATTCCATAAAGTTCCAAGAAGAAGATGGAGGAAAAAACATTAGAAACAAGGGATAATGGTCATGCTTCGATTTCCTTTCATTATACACTACAAGAATGAATCATTGATTTAAGAGCTTCACGTCATATGCCTTCTTCAAAGGAATCTTTTTCTTCTTTACATGCATACTCAGGACCTCCTATTCTCATGGGGGAAGGGGGGGATTTTGCAGTTGAAGTAATTCGACAAGGAAGAGTGCGATTCAAAGATGGATGTTTTGAGAATTTTTTTCATATTCCAAGGATTTATGTGAATCTTCTTTTTATGTATCAGATGACCCACATCAACATCAGAATTTGAATTTACCTGATCCGAGTTGACTCAACTCCCAGATTTAACCAAGACCTTTTACTTTCGCGTTGTCGTTAGAACTGCATTTAAAAGAGCATAAATGAACATATATGCATGTTGTAAAGAGGAGGGAACATGACAAGAATTAGCAACATAAAACAAAAGACGTTGATAATGGAGTTTGTCTAGGAGGGACTACATCTTCGGGCCCCGGTGTCAAGATGGTGTAGGCCACTGCTTTAAGTGCTGGAAAGAATGATGTACATGAATGTGTTTTCTCTATCATGTAAGGAATATTCCCTCATGCAAGAGTGGCTCCACGAGATGTTACGCTGTAGGAACTCTCATTCACAAAAGGGCTCCTATCAACATGACATAATTTCACGTATGATAGTAATAAGCATCATGCAACATGGCATCAAAAGGATCTTAATTCAAACATACATGGTGATAAATGAGTATCCCGTCAACATGGTGGCAAAGGGATATCAATCAGAACATGACAATAAGTACATCTCACATTAAGAACAAAACAATATCCCAGATTAAACATCAAACAGGGATATATACAACACAATGCATCTCAAGCAAAGAGATAAAGAAGTACATGATCACACTGGATATACCTCACATCAAGGAGTTATCTAAAGAAGAGGATGATAAACTATGGGATCTGGCTATACCATCAATCTCACGGCATCGAATATCATGGAAAGGATTGCTCGCACATTGAATGTTGATACCCACACTCTACTTTGAAAAGTGGTCGAAAAGTGGAATGATCAAATGGAAAATCTGATTACACCATCAGATTTGTGGCGTCGAATAGTGTAAAATCAACTGTCAAATTTATGAATTCTAACAAAGTGAAAATCTGGGGCTACAAGAATATTTTAGATTTGCCCTAAATTCTTCAAATATTCCTTCCTCCGGGTCATCTATGCTGATCAGATTAGAATATTGATCTCACCATTGAGATCATGGTGAATTCTGAGAAGAATGAGTATAAAGTTGGCTGCATTTTGCTTTTGGCGAATTTTAGCCTCCAAGGAATCTAGAAGATTCCCTCAAGATTCTCAAAGATTCTCCTATGATGGGAATCTGCAAATCTACTACTCAAAAGGTTAAACTGGCCTCACCATTGTGTTCCCTATGAAAATATGAGAAAAATGACTGTAAACTTGATTACATTATGATAAAATGAATTTTTACCTCCCTTAAGAATCTTCAAGCATCAAAGAATATTCTACCTCGAAATACGTGCAAATCATGGTTCCACCTCTTCTCTGCAAATCATGGCTCCATTGTATGGAACTCTATTACGTCACCTCTCTCCCATTGGCTCTCTCTCGATTCCGTTCTGCCTTCGTTTTGTCGTTTTGTGCTCCCTATGCGAATGAATTTGAAGCCTTTTTATAAACGTAGTTGGGCAAAGTTTTCCAAAAGAGTGCCATTGGCACATTCGTAAAAAAGGTTAGTTTGTTAAGGGGAGGTTGGGGGATCAAATCCCACCTCCCCACGGAATCTGTGTGTGTATTCATTTTAGAGTGAAGTTTGCATTGGTCGTTGGACTTGTTACATGTTGTATGCCTTAACATGGTTTGGAGTAGTTACGTTGATGTTGTGTTGTGGGGTGTTAACAAACCCACTTGTTCTTATATTTCATTCCTGCATATTCATTTGTAACAAACTATAATAACAAAACCATAATATTTATGATGTTTTGATTTTATTTCATTCGATTATATTTTGTTAAATGGTTATTGAATTTACCATTTTCTTTTATATTTAAATGATTTTCCTTTCTTTTATGGTATTTTAATAATATTTTTTGTATTTTTGTGTAGGGTTAATATGGGAGTTCCAATAAAAGGGTGCCATGTGTCAATGGCTGATGGCTTGTCATGTGGGTCCCACTTGCTGACTGGGATTCCATGTTGCACACTATGGGCCCCTCCTTTTTCCTTGTCTTGTCAAACTTTGAAGAGCCCTAAGTTGGTCACACAGAGTCGGATTTAAGCATCGTTCGCATGGTTGGAATCAAGGTGACGAGCACTTCGATATGGTGATGGTTTCGAAACATCTGACCACTTTAAATTTTGACCATTTCTGAGTCCTCTTAGACTTTTGCTTGTGTTTGGAGCCACCTGGATCAATCCTCCCCACTGAGGAGATTTTGGTCCTCCAAAAGCATGAAAAATAATCTACAACTTCTTTGTACCTTGTCTGCACTTACAAGTATCTGATATGTCACCCTTCCTTCTCCTTCACCTTTGTCCTTTGGAGCCATAAGCGACGAGTTGACACTTGCAACCTCTCCAAACCTATAGTACAATGTTTTTCAAATTACATGCTTGATTTACAAGACCAACTAATGACCCAAGCATCCCATACTTTCCATGAGTTTATAACACATACTAGATGGTCAAGTTTACATCAAAATGGAAACAATACCCCAGCTATAAAATGAAGGCCAAGATATCATTGCTGCTTCAATAGGCGATGGAAAACACATCATCACTGCAACATATGATTCACAAAAATAAGGCCAAACAATATTGTTTCTTTGACAAGTGATGGAAACACAACATCACTTTCAGAGTTTAAAATGCATCACACAATAAGACCAGACATCATTGTTTCTTAACAAGTGATGGAAAACACATCATCACTTTTACATTTTAAAATGCAACAAATGATTTACAAAAGCACGACCATGAAAAGCTAACATATCTAGAAACCATTTTTCACTTATTGATGTGAATGGGTCATCCCCCTATGGTGCTTTTGCTTGTCGAACAACTTTTTCAACTGGTTCATGCACTGATGCTTTGTCTTTAAGGTGCTTCTCTGGATGGAGCCTCCAACATGTGGCTCTTTGATGGCCACTTTTGTTGCATTGAGTACAATAGGTCTTCTTTCTCCAAATCTGCTTTACCTTCTTTTTTACTTGTTGTTGAAAGGGTCTTTCATGCTTCATCCTTTTGTGTGTTGCATTTATTTTCCAACACTCAACAAATGTATGGTTATGTAATCCACAAAAAGTACATGTTTTTTGATGCCTTGATTTATTTCCATCATTAACAACATGATTGTAATTGAAATGAATATTCGAATATCGAGACTTGGCATACCTTTCCTCGTTGTCTGTGGTGTCATTATGGCAATGAGGGCTTGCCTCAACCCTTTCCTTGCAATGGGTGCTTCCATGGGATGATGGTGATGTGTTCCGATCATTCTCTTTCCTTGACAGTTTAAAGGATGTCTCAGAAGCATCTGACACCTTCAAGCATTCTCCTTCAGTGTATCCCAAGCCTGAAAATCGAGGTTTATGCACAAACTCCAATAGCTGAGTTATGCCTTGGTTATTAACACTAAGTTCTTCACCTTCCTTGTAACTCATCCTGGTAAGGAGCCTCATGTTTGTCCCTGTAATTGGTATCTCCACATTTCCAACAGAAATCATAGTATGTGAAGATGAAACTAAAGGGAAATCGACATCTTTTACCTCCACTGTCGAGTTGGAAAGAACTGATGAGGGCATCTCATCATTTGTTGTTGGTGGTTCATTGGTTGTCTTGCCACATTCCCCAACTTCCTTTCCAACATACCTGAGTGCTGCCTGATGGGGTAATTCCTCTACTTTGATGGGGTTGACAATGCCTTGGCCATTAATGCCCAAGCCTTTTCCTTCATACCCCGTTTTCCTCAATAGTTTGGAGCCAATTCCTATCGTATGATTTTCAAAAATAGCGAAATCATCATCAGGAAACATACATGAAGACGAAGAATTACCCTTTACCTCACATAGGTCACGCTGCAGCTTTTCCAAGGCCTTGTCCTTAGCTTGTAGGTGTTGTAGCAAACTTTGTTTTTCCTCTTTCTCTTCATGTAGAAGCATCTTAAATTCAACATTATTTATTTGAAGATTCTGGTTGTTGTGCTTAAGTTCTTCCAGGGCCTCTTCTGTGGCTCGCAAATGAAGCTACACTTGCTGCTTTTCCTTTGTCTCTTTTTGTAGAGCTTCATACATTATTTCCACATTTCGTGAAATTATGAGCATTGTCTCATACAAAAATTTGCCATCCTCCATTGTTGCATGTTCCATTGTTCATACTCGCAATTTGCATCCACACAAAGATTACTCTGATACCAAACATGATCTAAGTTGACTCAACTCCCAGATTTAACCAAGATCTTTTACTTTCGTGATGTTGTTAGAATTGTATTTCAATGAGAATAAAGGAACATATATGCATGTTGTAAAGAAGAGGGAACATGACAAGAATTAGCAACATAAAACATAAGACATTGATAACGGAGTTCGTCTAAGAGGGACTACGTCTCTGGGCCCCGGTGTCAAGATGGTCTAGGCCACTACATTAAGTGTTGGAAAGATTGATGATGTACATGAATGTGTTTTCTCTGTCATGCAAGGAATATGCCCTCACACAGGAGTGGCTCCAAGAGATGCTTCGCTGTAAGAACTCTCATTCACAAAAGGATTCCTATCAGCAGGACATAATTTCATGTATGAGAGTAATGAGCATCCCGCCAACATGGCATCAAAGGGATCTCAATTCAAACATACATGGTGACAAGTGAGTATCATGTTAACATGGCAAAAAAGGGATCTCAATCATAACACGACAATAAGTACATCTCACATTAAGAACAAAACAAGATCCCACATCAAACATCAAATAGGGATCTATACAACACAATGCATCTCAAGCAAAGAGATAAAGAAGCACATGATCACACTACATATACCTCATATTAAGAATTTATATGAGGAAGAGGATGATATACTGTTGGATATGGTTGTACTATCAATCTCATGGTGTCGAATATCATGGAAAGGATTGCTTGCACATTGAACGCTGAAACCTGCACTCTACTTTGAAAAGTGGCTGAAAAATGGAATTATCAAATGGAAAATCTAATTACACCATCATATTCGTGGCATCGAATAGTGTAAAATCGACTGTCAAATTTCATAATTTTGACAAAGTGAAAATTTGGGGCTACAGGGATCTTTTAGATTCCCCCTAGATTCTTCAAAGATAACTTTCTCCAGGTCGTTTGAAGATCTGTTGCTCAGATCAGAAAACTGATCTCACCATTGAGATACTGGCAAAATTCTGAGAAGAATGAGTATAAAGTTGGCTGCATTTTGACTCTGGTGGATTTCAGCCTCCAAGAAATCTAGAAGATTCCCTCAAGATTCTCGAAGATACTCCTTTGTTGGGAATCTACAAATCCACTGCTCAAAAGGTGAATCCAAGCTAGAAATTTCATTCCCAACAAAAATCTGAGAAAAATAACTGTAAACTTGATTACATTATGATGAAATGAAATTTTGCCTCCCCTAAGAATCTTCGGGCATCAAAGAATATTTTGCCTTGAAATATGTGCAAATCATGGTTCTGCCTCAGCTCGACAAATCATGGTTCCATTGTATGGAACTTTGTTGTGACACCTCCATCTCGTTGGTTCTCTCCTCATTCCGTTCTGCCTCTGTTCTATCGTTCGGTCCTCCCCATGCAAATGAATTTGAAGGATTTTTATAAACGTGGTTGGGTAGAGTTTTCCAAAGGAGTGCCATTGGCGCATTGGTAAAAAAGGTTAGTTTGTTAAGGGGAGGTTGGGGGATCAAATCCCATATCCCCACAGAATCCGTGTGTGTATTCTGTTTAGGGCACGATTTGCATTGGCCATTGGACCTATTACATGTTGTATGCCTTAACATGGTTTGGAGTCATTACATTGATGTTGTGTCGTGGGGTGTTAACAACCCAACTTGTTCTTATATTTCATTCCTCCATGTTCATTTGTAACAAAGCATAATAACAAACCCATTATATTTATGATGTTTTGTTTTTATTTCATTCAATTATATGGAGTCACATTAACCATAAAATGACTTGATTTTTGTTAAATGTTATTAAATTCACCATTTTTTTATATTTAAATGATTTTCCTTTTTTATGGTATTTTAATAATAATTTTTCTTTTTGTGTAGGGTTAATGTGGGAGTTTGAATTAAAGGGTGCCATGTGTCAATGGCTAATGGGTTGTCATGTGGGTCCCACTTGCTCACTAGGAGGCCATGTGGCACACTGTGGACCCCTCCTTTTTCCTTGTCTTGTCAAATGTTGAAGAGCCTTAAGTTGGTCATACGAACTCGGATTTGAGCATCGTTCACACCGTTGGAATTAGGGTGATGAGCATTTAGATCTAGTGATGGTTTGGGAACAATCTAACCACTTTGAAGTTTGACCCTTTTTTAGTCCTCTTGGACTCCTGCCTGTGTTTGTAGCCACCTGGATCATTACCTCAGATTCCATGAGCATTTTTGATATGCAAACCAACTTGAAAATTACATTTGACAAGGTACATGATCAATCTCATATGTATACGTTTTCTAATTTTGTTCCTCACTCAGATTCTGTTCTTTTACTTATGCATGAAAACAAAGAAAGAAATATTTGGACACTTGAATTTTAGATATATGCAACAAATTAGCAAGCAAGGGATGGTTAAAGGATTTTCATCCATTGAATTTTCAAATGATGTTTGTAATGGATGTGCTCCAATAAAGGATCCACAAGACAAGTTAGAGAAGGGGTATGCATGCAGAGCCTCTTCACCTTTGGATCTTGCACAAAGTGATCTCATGGGTCCATTTCCAGTACCTTCAATGAGAAAAGAAATATATGTGTTGTCATTTATAGATGATTACAACAAGATTCACTTTGGTTTAATTCCAAAAACTCAAGTCTAAAGTTTTTTAGTATCTAAATATTTTCAAAACACATGAGGAAAATCACTTTAGAAAATGCATCAAGATACTCTGCACAGATAATGGGAAGGAATGTGTCAACAACGAAATCCAAAATCTTTGTAATGAAGCAGACATATAGTTGCAGCGTATAGTTATTTACACTCCACAACAAAACAGGGTGGATGAGAGGAAGAATAGATCTTTGAAAGAGATGGCAAGTTGCATGTGGCATGCAAGATCTCTCCCATCAAAATTGTGCGCTGAAGCTATCAATTGTACCTCATACATCCAAAATAGATCTCCTCATAAATCTATTACTAGAAAAACACCTTTTGAGGCTTGGATTGGCATGCAACATGAAGTTAGTCATTTCCACATTTTTCGATCTTAACCATGGGCCCACATTCTTACATAGAAGAGAAAGGCTTTGAAGCCTCAAAGCAAGGCATGCACGTTTTTTGGATATTTTAATGAAGTCAAAGGGTGTTGATTACTTCATATAAACACTGAAGAGCTCTTTGTCAAAAGGAGTGTAAAGTTTAAAGAAGATGCTTTTCATGCACCACCAAATGACCCTATTACAAATTTTCTCTCACCACTAATTGATGAGTATGTAGGTGATACTTCAAATCATAATTTTGATGTAGATGAGCATTTACCTGTGACACTTGTTGGACCACTAGTTATTGAACATTTAGATAATACTTCCTCATGTAGTTCGTAAGATTCTTGGCCACCTTCAACATAAAAATGGTGCAACATGAGTGATATCTTAGATGACTTTGCTACTATACCTTAGTTTGAGGAAGCTACATAAGAAATCTTAGTTATGTTGCCATGCATGCCCATGCACACTAATATGATGCATGCATATGATCCATAGACTTATGCATAAGCAACTAGGCATCTTGAATGGAAATCAACTATGGATGAGGGGGATGATTATCTCATTGAGAAACAAACTTGGGACTTGGTTACACTGCCTTCTAATTATACTCTTGTTAGGTGCAAGTGAGTTTACCTGAGTAAGAAATAAACATATTGACAAGTTAGTCAATATAAGGCATGCTTGGTGTATTTTTTTTTTCAACAGGTAAATGGTGCTGACTATGAAGATACTTTTGCTCCAATGTCAAAACTGGATTCCATTCGACTAGCTCCCTCCCTTGCAGCAACAAGAGGATGAGAGGTGCATCATATGGATGTAAATAGTGCCTTTATTCATGGTCATATCAAGGAGGAAATCTACATGGATCAACCACATGGATACATGTAAAATTAATCTCTTGTATGAAAACTAAGGAAGTCTCTCTATGGCCTCAAGAAGGCACCTATAACATGGTTGATAAGCACCAGCGTTGCAACAAGAATGCTACAACTCCTGGGGCTACCAGCTTTACTTTATCAACTTTGGGTTTGTACAAACTTGGAGGTGACAGTGATGTATAAACAAGTAAAATTGATGGTTCTTCCTTTTGTCACTATTCAGCTGGCAAGAGACCAATAGGGTTTTCAATCCATACTTCTATGGATTCAAAAGAAGCTTGATTACTAACGAAAGAAAGAGAAATTGACTCGAGGAGAAAGCTTGTCTACTACAATAAGGAACAAGACTAAAATATAATGCTAAAAACACACCATTTCCTAACTAACTTCTGAGAAACTATGCTTTACAAGAATGCCAAGCTAACATGTATGAAATGATACTTTTCTAAGCATGAAAGTTCAAAACATCAAACATCACTACTGTGCATGTAAAGGACTGAAATAAATCTATTTTTTTTTCTTTTTATTATTTTTATGGAAAAACAAGTGTGAAATCTAGTCTCTTTTGGTGGTGTGGTAGGCAAATTAGGGATGTTGGTGGATGGTTGGAAGGTTTGGGAGACCCATAGGTAACCTTGTGTGGCTTCCTGGAGGTTTTCCCTCAATTCGGCCTCAAAATAGGCCACTACAGGAAAACCTACAGGATGTCCTAAAAACCAATAGGATTCCCTGTATTTCTACAGGATACAGCCAAGAGAAAAATGATGGTTGCTAAAGGTGATAGAAGGCTTAGGGAAGGTGGTTGGTGGATGGAATGGAGTGAGAAAATTCCTAGGATCACTCAGAACTCAAAACCAAGGTTGGGAGATGGTTGGATTTGCTCAACATGCTTGAAGAAGTTTATGTAGGTTTTAAACCCGTATAGAAATTACCTGCATACAAATTCTTAAAACAGAGAAAATAAACAATGCGAGAGCATAACACATAAAACACATATACATAGAGATTTCCCCTAGATCCCAAAGCCAATACTACCAGCTTGATTTTTCATTATGTTCCTTTCAATGTTACAATACATATTTATATATGCCAAAGCATTCAATACCATGGACTGAAAACCACCGCGTCCAAAACCATGTGCAAAAAACATG